>JAJPUD010010819.1:33915-50000 GCA_023553655.1 Myrmecobius fasciatus
GCATGTATTAGATTACCTGTCATCTAGGGGTGGGGGTGGGGGGAAGAAAAGGAAAAGCTTGGGAAAAAAAAGTTTTTTTGCAAAGGTCAATGTTGAAAGGTCACTCATATGTTTTGTAAATAAAAAGCTGTATAAAAAAAAAAGAAAGAAAATAGTCATCCAAAAATGTACTGTTCTTTAATAAAACTTTATCATACCAAGCAAGAGTTTAAAACGGGTATTCCTAAAGTTTAGTTTATTCCATTAACAATCATTTGGAGTAGTTGATATGAACTGGCCACAGCATATCTTCAAAACTCTGTTAAACTTCAAAGCCAGGTGTAAAGCATGAAAAGTAGTTGGGAGATTTTCATTTGCCTGAATAAGCTGATAACCATTTGCTGAAGCTTCTGTCAAATCATAATAGTCCATCAGTCTGAAAGTTGAAATAGACAGATATGCTCTCCACAATTCACTTGACTTCATTTTCATGGTTGAACTAGCAGGAAATTTGTCTCACTTCTTATTCAAAGATAGTGAGGAAGAAGAGGACAGAGTGCTAGATTTCCTAACTTTACCTGAAATTTATCAGAGTGACAGCCTAAATTGTTCATTTAAAACATTGGCTGTGTTTTTAAAAAGTTATTTCTTGACACCCCCACTCACACATTTCTGAATAACACATAATAGAGCACAGTATCTAATAAATAACTATGGTGCTAGAACTATAATCAGAAAGGCCTCAGTTCAAATTCAGTCTAGGTATTTGACCTTGTCTCAATTCACTTAATCTTCCTGAATCAATTTCCTAATCTGTAAAGTGGGGATAATAACATCTCTTTCTCAGAGTTTTTGTGAGGACAAACTTAAATCATTATATAAATGTTATTATTATCATTATCATTATTATAATTGTTTTCAGAATTTCTATTAAGAAAAGAGGAAAACTTTGTGTATAGATGTCTGGAAAAGAAGTAGACTGATGATTTATTTTTCATGTTTATTGTTATTTTTTAAAATCACTGTTATTTCTGGATGAATTTCCTGTCTCCTAATGAATAACCTCAGTTAAGCAAAACAAATGAATACTGTTCATGAATGCATGAATCTTTCTGTACCTACAGTCTACTCCTTCTCTGATGAGCATGGTATACAGAACTCACATGCTTCAGCAGTAATCTGTCTTAAAATAACAATTGGTGACTTTATTCATAAGAGCTTTAAAGTTGTATGTTAATGGCTTTTTTTTTCTGAGGCAATTGGGGTTAAGTGACTTGCCTAAGGTCACACAGGTAAGAAAAATTAAGTGTCTGAGACCAGGTTTGAACTCAGGTCTTCCTGACTTCAGGGCTGTGTCACCTAGCTGCATCATTATTAATATCTTTTAAAAACATGCTTTAGGAACAAAATTCTTAAAATCTAAAAATTAATTTTAAAATGGAACTTTATAAAGTTTTTCAGTAAAGCACTAAATTTTGATAATATTTTACAGAGACAAATTTAATGGTTTACAATGTCCAGTGAGATGAGTATTTGCAGTTTAATGCTATATTAATCTCATCTACACAGTCATGGCTTCTTCTCTTAATCTTCTTTACATATTAAAAAAATCTATCTACATTAATTTTGATCTATCTACATTAATTCTGAAATTCATGAAAGAAGTTGGCTGTCTGTCTAAATTTATGCATTTGTCAATATTTTCATAGTTCAGTGAATCTGGAATCCATTTACCTTTTTGAGGTCATTTCCTCATCTGTAAAATGAACAAGTTTATTCAACAACCTTGGTGATCACACCTTTTTATCCTGTGTGCTTTTCTGTTTAAATGTTTCCTAATAAAAACTGATATTTATGTGTCTTAAAGTTTTCGCAATACTTGACATTATCTCATTTGAACTCCATAATAATTCTGTGAGATAGGTACTCATGTATTCTTATGTAAAAGATAAACTGAAGCTCAAAGAATTTAAGTGACTTGCTCACTGTACAGTGTGATTTGAACTAAGAGCTCCCTGACTCCAGGTCCAACATTTTGCTTCCATTTTGCTAACTTTCTCATTTTTTTATCTGATTTTTCTTGTGCAGCATGATATTTGTAGAAATATGTGCAGAAGAATTGCACATGTTTAACATATATTGGATCACTTGGTATCAAGCGGAGGGATTGAAGGGGAAAGGAGCAGAAAAAAATTAGAACACAAAGTTTTATAAGGATAAATTTTGAAAATTATCCATGTATATATTTTGAAAATAAAAAGCTTTAATTAAAAAATAAAAGAAAAATGCCTGCAACATTAAAAAAAGAAATTTAATTCATTTCTAGTCATATGAAAAAGAGCTCTAAATCACTATTGGTCAGAAAGATGCAAATTAAGACAGCTCTGAGATACCACTAAACTGACATACATGCACTCTCAGATTCGCTAAGATGACAAGGAAAGATAATGACAAATGTTGGAGGGGATATGGAAAAACTGGGACATTAATACATTGTTAGAGTTGTGAATTGATTCAACCATTGTGGGCAGCAATTTGGAACTATGCTCAAAGGGGTGGGGGGAAAGGGAGAGAAACATTAGAATACAAAGTTTTTAAAGAGTGAATGTTGAAAAGTATCCACACATATGTTTCGAAAACAAAAACTTTTAATAAAACATATTTAATTGATGTTTTGGTATTTTTGAACATTACTCTCATTTCCTCAAATTCTTCCCCTCATTCCTTCTCAAACCCTAAAGGCAATACAATGGCTCTTTCAAAATGCTACTTTGCTGTTTTGTAAATTACTTAAGCAGATCACTAAATAAATCCTCTTATTTTTATTCTAAATATTTATTTCTATCTGTCTATCTGTCTCTTTTTGGCCTGATATTGTCTCTTTACTTACTTCCCTCCCTTTCCCTCTATATCTGTACACATCTGCATCTCTTTCTGTGAGTAGAACTCCATACCTTTGACTCCTACCCAAAGGCTACCAAACCATTAAAACAAACAAACAAACAAACAAACAAAAAATTCAATAGACCAGTTCTGTTCAGCCAGATTTTTTAAGTAAAGAACAGCCCTTTGCCCTGTCTTACTGACATTCCAAAAGTTGCCAACTAACCTCACTGTGGTTCTCTACCTAGATCACAGCTTCATGAATTGAACTGTGGCCCATTGTTCAGTATCCCTTACAGAATATCAAGGCAAACAGCTTAGATCAACGTGAACTTTCTCAACTCACATTTCAGCATAGTGAGCCACCACTATGGAATGTTTGGGATTCTATTAATACAGGAGCTTTATGACTTTACAGAAAAGTATTCTTTCAGCTCAGAAAAGCTAGAATGCTTTATTTTTATGCTGCTAAAATAGAGGGGGGAATGTGGCTTCAGGAATAGCTAGTCAAAGCAACATAATTTTCTCTTGAATGAAAGAAGGGTTATTTTAAACACTATAATTTGAAAATATATGTACTTAGGTCAAAAAATTGTATGCTGGTGAATGAAAAGTACTGAGAGATATGAAAAAGTATGTATTTGTATGTATATGCACCATGTAGGGAGGAAGATATATTATTCATTATTCACTTTTGCCTAAATCAAGAACAAAAACATGTTTTGTATTCAGTGATGGATTTTGTACATTTACCAAAATCTGGAAAGATAATAAAAATAACTATTCTTCATATAGCACTCCTACCCTTTGTTATCAAAAAGTTAAAAGCATTTTAGAAATTCAATTTAAGAAGAGTGTTTCTACTGAAGTCCCAGTAGTGTCTTTTTTCAGTAGAATGGATGTGTTTTGAATAAGAGGTCCTGTGTTCAAAACGGATATCTCATATTTCCAACCTTCAATATTTTAGGCAATACAATTAACCTATTTTCATTTTTCATTATATATAATGAAGAGGCTTGACTTAGATGATTTTTAAATTCCTTTACAGCTGTAAATCTATGATCTCATCACATTTTTCTGGTAATTCAACATGACCTAGAGATGGCTCTGGGTTCTCAAAGGATGTCTTTGAAGTACAAAGCCAATGTAATTGTATAAAGACAAAAAAGCATATAGCTACACTTAAATTAGTAAAATTTGGAGAGCCTTAATAACAGCTTTATCAAAGAGAAAAACACTTTGACCACAGAAATCTTCTATGATTTCAATCAAGTTTTAAATGGAATGATAGCTGCATTACCACATTATCTTTGTATCTACAGAGGATAAGTTCTGATTGATAACTGCATTTCCAGAAACACTATTTCAGAAAATTCCTAATCTTCATGTTTCATTTCATTTCCCAGTCCCTTGACTTCTATTCTACAACCTCTTTGCCAAGCATTTATCATCTTCTCCACTTCCTCCCCCTAATCCTATCTAGTTTTGGAACCTTGACCCACAATCAATACATTTCTGCCTTTGTTCCTGTAAAATATGTAAAAACTTATTCCCCTATGATGCCAGTTACCATCCCTCTACCTTTCCTGACCAAAATGTCTATTAAGATTCTTATATTTAGGACTATCTTGATTTTTGTATTTGTATCCCTAGCAATTATTAGTTGTTGGGCACATAGTAAATAATCACTAATTTTTTTTTATTCAATCCTTCTCTCATTCTAGTGTACAGAAAAGTGGAATGAGAATATAAAATTAGATAAAATGTGCTCTCTATGCTTATGACTAGACTAGTATGGGAATATGGCACAAAGATAATGATAACATATAACTGTATCAAGGAAATACAAAATAAAATGTTCTACCTGAGGTCTAAAAAAATTGTTTGAGGAATCATGCAAGATATGAGAGATAGAGACGTGTTCTTTATGTTATAAAAGGAGGACCTGAGATCATGGTTTCTCTAAACACAGAAATATATCACTGCTATCCAATCACTCTTTATTTCAAAATATCACTCACATAGTGGATAAAGATAAAAAAAAGATTCAGGTTAAAAAAGAAAAAAAATGAAAAATCTGTGCATAATTTTTAAAAATCATAAAGGATAACCAACTAGATTTCTTAGTACCAAAAGTAGAAATAAAAAGAATCTACTAATCACCTCCTAAGAGAAACTCCCAAATGAAAATCTTTAGAAACATTATAGGCAAAATCTGGAGCTCTCAGGTCAAGGACAAAACACTACAAGAAGTTATAAAGAATAGATTCAAATGCCAATGTACCGCAATCAAGATAAAACAAAATTTAGCAGCTACCATTAGAAAGGAGTGGATAACTTCAGATATGGTATTCCCAAAGGCAAAGAATGTAGATTTATTACTAAGAATTACTTAGAAAATGAAGCATTAATCTCTGGGAGGAATGAATCTTTATTGGAATGGAGGATTTCCAGGGCAGATAGGTTGTGCAGTGGATAGAGCACCAGCCCTGAAGTTAGGAGGACCTGAGTTTAAATCTGGTCTCAGACACTTAACATTTCCTAGCTATGTGACACTGGACAAGTGTCCAGCAAATAAAATGAAGGAAAGAAAGGAAAGAAGAAAGGAAGAAAGAAAGGAAGAAAGGAAGAAAGAAAGAAAGAAAGAAAGAAAGAAAGAAAGAAAGAAAGAAAGAAAGAAAGAAAGAAAGAAAGAAAGAAAGAAAGAAAGAAAGAAAGAAAGAAAGAAAAAGAAAGAAAGTGAAAGGAAGGAAGGAAAAAAGGAAGAAAGAGAAAAGAAGGAAGGAAGGAAGAAAGAAAGCAAGCAAGAAAGAAAGAAAGCAAGCAAGAAAGAAATGGAGGATTTCCAGCATTCCTTGTGAAAAGACCAGAGCTATATGTTGAAGTGCAAATATAGACATCAAGAGGAAATATAAAAGATAAATATGAATGAGCCATCAAAAAAATTAACGTGAACAGACTGTTTACATTCTAATGAGAGGAGATGATATGTGTCCTTCCTGACCCCTATAATTATCAGTAGTCATAAAGTGAATATAATTAGAGGACCTGGTACTGATTGTGCTATGTTTTGGTGATCTTTAAAAAATGCAAAGAGGAAGAGCTATAAGTTATGGAGGGAGAGAACGAATGAGAAAAATTATTTATTATAATAAGGGTTCACAAGTTTAAGTTTGTGTGATGAGGAAAGGATCCCATCCAAGGTAACACTTGAAATTTATTCTTAATTTAGGGTCAAAGGAGGAAGAAATACATACACAGAGCTGGGAAACATTTAACTCAATGGGGGAAAAAGGAGAGAGAGTATAGGGAAAGGGGAATAAGAGTGAGAGTTAAGATTAAGAGAGAGATCATAACAGAGGAAGATCTAATTTAGAATACTGAAAAGGAGTGGTCAGACTAAAAAAAAAACAGAGAAAAGAGTATCAGTAAAAATAGGGTGATTGACTGTCAGACAGTATAAGGTATAAAAATCTAAAGTTGGGGCTTCACAAGTCATGACAAATCATAGAATAAGAGGATAAGGGATTTGAGTGCTGAGAATAAGGCTCATCTTTCCACCCATCAACTTATTCATTCTTTCATCCATGCAAGTATTAAGGGAATTTATTATCAGACAATTAGAACAGAAAAACAAAAATAGATATTTTCTGTTCTCTCTTAGATCTACAATATTTCCCAGCAAGGAAATATTAAATAGATAAAAATACAAAGTAATTAATTGTGATGGCTGATACTGGCAATTGGGCAATATCAGGGTTTCTTTTTTAATTTATGTAATAAAACAAGCATTAACATAACATAGTATGATTAAAAAGATGATTGCACATGAAACTGCAAATCTATTACATACAATTTGCTATTCCTTTTAAATATATAATAAAGTTATCCAGAAATTTCTTTTTTTCTCTCTCTCTCCACATCCTACTTTCCCCCCCCTACAAAATGAAAAACTGTATACCTGAGACTGTATTCAGACTGCATAAGTTCTTTCTCTGGAGGCAGATAGCATTTTTCCTCACACATCCTTGGGTTTATTTTGAACATTGTATTGCTGAGAATAGCTATCCATTATAGGTGTTCATCATACAATAAATATTATCCTTCATTTTATATCACATCCTATGGCACTATACATATAAGTATTTCCAGGTTTTTTTGAAATTATCCTACACTACCTGTTCAGCCATTTTCCAATTGATGGGCATCCTCTCAATTTCTAAATAACTGCTATAAATGCTTTTATTTAAATATATCCCCCATTTGATCTTAAGAGATATTATAAAAGAATTAACAAGTTTTGGTAAATTATTTAAAAAAATCTGAAGGGTAAAAGAAAATGAAGAGTTCAGGACTACTCCAAAGTTGTGGATTTAGGTCCTTAGAAAAATAGTAGAATTTTCTGACAGTACCTCCCAGTTATCCAGAAACAGTCTTCTCAGTAACTAACTCAGGAAGAGGTATGGGTCAAAACAGCAGTCATCAACCCTGAGGGGCTGAAAGAGACAATTTTTGTCTCTGAAGCATTACTTTCCCCCTATTTTTCAGAGAGTCTGAACAGAAGGATGTTTCATAGCCCCTGAAAGATGCATACTCAATATTAGAATCAGGATCCACTATTCCTTATACTAAACTCAAATATCCAAATGCATTTGTGATTCATTAATTTTCATCTTCTATACAAAGATGTAAATCACATTCCATCCATACTCATCCAGTGAAACTCTTGCTTATATTCTCTCACATTATAACAGCTCACCTTACATGTTGGAGACCTTCCTTCGTTTCTCCTTGTATCTCTAGAATACCCATGGAATAGTCAGTACTGTCCATTTGTCATCCATTGCCATCACTGGGGGACCAGTTGATCATTTTTGTCTGTCATACACTTTTCTGGTCACTTCCTTTACTCTTGTTTGGGGAAACACCTTATTTGTTTTATATTATAGCCTTCCATGTATCTCTTCATTGCCCTCTTTGATTATTCACTTTTGATTATTCAAAAATTGTTATGCTTCATGTCTTGTGGATTCAAAGCATATTGTTTCCACATTCATCTAAATATAGACTATTCTTTCTCCCCAAATATGGTTTGTATAAAACCTGAATAGACCCTATAATCAGTCTGTCAGTACCATAGACACATCTTAAACCCAGCCTTCAAAGCAGCAATATAAGTAACAACAACAGCTTCCCCACAAGACAATCCCAGGTGCAAAGCAGCTTCAGTAGAGTTTAGTATCCCAGTTTGGAAAAACAAGCCTTGGAAGGAGCCAAGCATGGTGGGTGGTCCTATTACATTTCCAAGTTATGGAGCTGTGCAAGGGACTGCTTTCAATAAAGGATGAGAGCTAGAGTATGATGTAGAAAGGGAAATAGATTCAGAATCAAAGATTTGGACTTAAATTCTAGTTCTGTCATGAACTGATTTGTTACTTTGGGCAAATCACTCTACCACTTTGGGTCTTGATTTCTTCATCTGTACAGTGGAGTGGAGGATTTTATGCTAGATAATTTTTGAGCAGTCCTTCAGTTGTAATTCTATAATTCTGCCTGACATTTCTATGTTAATCTTGTTTTCAGTTGTGAAAAGTCCACTTTATTATGTTTGTTTGTAATTTGAAATTTTTCTATTTCCCAACATTTCCTTTAAGTTAAAGCTCTGCTATTTATTAACTTTTTGACTTTGTTCAAGTCATTTATCCCCTCCCTGGTTCTCCATTTCCTGATTTGGAAAATAAGGGCATTGCACTGGACTCCTTCAGTTTTTAATTATTGTTTAGGATGTATATGGATGGGACAGCTAGATAGTGCCATAGTTGATGGAGCACTGAGTCTGGACTCAGGAAAACTCATCCTCCTGACATCACATCTGGCCTCAAACAGCTACCTAGGCAACTCATTTTAACTCTGTTTGCCTCCCCTTTCTTATTTGTAAAATGAGCTAGAAAAAAAATGACAAATCACTCTAGCATCTTTTCTAAGAAAACCACAAATGGAATCATGAAGGGTTAGAAATGACTGAAATGGCTAAACAAAAACTACCCATATGTGAATAAAAACATATATGTATTACATTTTCTCTCTGTGCATTGTTATGTAAATATATTATAAGCCATCATCACATGGGAAACAAATTATATCGTTCATATATATATATATATATATGTGTGTGTGTGTGTGCATTATATATATGTGTATATACATACATACATACATATACATGTATATATATATACACACATACATATACATGTGTGTATATATATACTTGTGTTCATATACAATACATAAGAATACAGAAACTCAATATGGTGAAGTAGATAAATAGCTGACCTGCAGATCAGGGCTGGGCTCAAGTGATATATACTGACTATTTGACACTGGCAATCCTGCCAACTTCTCATTGCTTCCAGGAAAGTCTCTAAGATTATAAATTGTGGAGCAACAACTAAGCTGCATTTGGTGGAGAGAATGTCCTCACTAGGAGTTCCCTATTCCAATGAAATTGCAAGCCTGACCAAATAAGAAGAATACATATGTATAATTGTGTGTGTACACACACACACACACATGTATATATATAATATATGTACATATATATCACATGTATTTGTATATGCATATGTTGACAAATATAGGCAGATGGTAGATAGATAGATAAATATACAGATAGTTAGATATAAATTCTTTTTCAATAAGAACTTCTTTTAATAGTGTGGCCTATCCCAAAATGACATGATCTTAATTTTATTTCTTTATCTATTAATAGGGTAACAAGTAATCAAGGAAAATTCATTAATAAAGAGATATCCAGGTCCTTGTAATTTGAATTGGGTTGACCAATTTATAAATGAGATATTTAAAAATATATAAGTGACTCAAAACATCCATTTTTGTTATATTAATATTTTACTTTGGTTTCTATTGGTTAAATCTTATGCAGTTATTCCTTTCATATAGCATTTTTTCCCATTGCTGTTTTGATATACCAAGGGTCAGCATAAAAATTACATGGACTTTTTGGGAGTTTCATGGAAGCTGCATATGACATGTAAAGGCCAGCAGACAATGCAGAAAAATTTTTTTTACTTAAAATTGACCTACATATAGCCTTTGACTAAATACTTAACCCAAATTTTATAAGGTATTTTACACACCCTATGAAAGAAAAAGAAAAAAAAAATATCTCTTTTCTGGTACAAAGGGAGAGACAAAAAATTTTATTTGGATCTTCCAGATCACTGGAGGTAGAGTGGGAAGGTAAGGGTTCCTGTACCTCTTACCCCCATGATATGGAAGGAACAATTACTCTATTCCTAATCCACTACTCTATAGCCCATCAGTTCTGAGGTTGGATTTCCACGGTACTTTGTATCAGGTAACCAGTATCGCTTCTATCCTTCCCTGTTCCAGATCCCAAAGTGGAGACTGAAATCAATAGTTTCTGTTACCACCATAACCCTGAATTATATTAACATGCTTTCTTGAGCAGGATGTTCATTTGGTCACCACCTTTGCTCTGGTATGATATGAGATAGAATTCCATTTGATGCATCCAAATAATAAAAAAAAAATCTAAGAAATGTATAGGATTGAAGGTATAAAATACTATATATTTACATGTAATGAGGATTCAACCTTCTTTCTTTTTAAATTGTGGGAAAACATTATCCATACCTCCCTAGTCCTCTTGAACTGCAGCTGTGCTATCGTGGGTAAACACTAAAAGATTATTTAGTCAATCTCCTTATTTTACAGATGATGAATCTTAAATCCATGAAGGTTAAGAGGTCCAAGAAGCACTGTTGAGTTAGTGAGTGGAAAATCTATTGGAATTTTCAAGACTACACCATTAGACTTAGATTTCATATTTTTTATGTAGACAATTCTGTCACTATCAAGTCTTTTAAACTGGAAGTTTATCAAATTAATGCACATAAGCAAATATTATTCTTTTCTATTAAATTTGGGGAAACTGAGGCACAAAAGTATATTTCTCCATAGTAAATGAATTAATGATATCATCTTGACTTTTTCAAAAGGAAACTTCCACAAAGTTTGATGAATGTATTAACTACAACTAATTTCTGCTCTAATCCTAGAGACTTGATCCAAGAGTTAGCTAGAATGAGAGAGAATGGAAGATGGAAATGAGTCAATGTGAGGGTATAAAGTGATTCCCTTTTTCTGATACCACCTAAGGAGCCTAGATTATTTCTGGTAATAGTTTTGATTTCCTTCAAGAAGGTCACATAGGAACTGGATTAAACTAAATTTATAAGACTAATTTAAAGTCCATTTAATATACAGGATTACCATAGAAGCCTTTCCATCCTCTGAGACCAGAGAGAATTAATGACAGAATCAGACCCTTTAACTCAACCCAGTCTACTGAGTTGAAGTTGGAACCCAGCCATGCCTCTGGTGCTATAAAAAGGGGGTGATATTTGAAGGCCACATATTTTGACTGCTGTGTTAGGCTGTGTCCCTCATATTAGTTACATCACTCCTTTGATACACTAAGAAAGTCCATTAATTTCATGAAAAATATTGGAGGACACAGCTTCCAATTTACCCTAAACCATCATATTTTCTGTCTTGTGTGTTCTAGTTAGCAGTCTTAAATTCCTTCAATGGGTGGGGGTTTCACATTCTAAACAGAGTCAAGTTTGTCCTTATGACCATCTAAATACCCTCAGTGTTATTTATTTTTAGTCTTCCTAAAACCTAGTACTGTAGGTTGTCTGTAATAGAGGAGGAGGCAGTTAGAGACTTCTTTTCCACTCTTATTCTTTGATCATTTTAATATTACTTTTTTTAATCTTACATTTTGACAGGACTTAAAATCTTGTCATTTTCTATCCCTCATCACCATCCCCCCAAGCATTTTGCCCAATGGAATTTCATTCTCTTTACTACAGCACCAAGGTTCTATTACTTTAATTCCTTTTTTTTTTAACTTAGTTTGTCCTTATTTAAGCAAAGTATGTCTCTTGAGGCTCAGTCATTTAATGTACACATGTTACTAAATAGACCAATCTGTGGTCTGGAATTTCTACCATATTGACTGCATGTGGAGCCCAGCCTTCTGTCAATGCCCTTTACTTCTGCCTTAAGGGCTCCTGATTTTCCACATTCCAACTAGGTTTGTGCAGATAGGAATGTGAGTTAGCATGGGCAGGAATGACAAACTTAGGGAAACTTAGCTATTATCCATCTCAGCATATGAAAATCCTACCTTTACAATCTTCCTATTTCCCAAATTGCCATGCATGTACACTCTCCCTTATTTCCCATTCCCTCCCCAACTTCAAAGTTAAGAATGACCTCTTAGGATTAGCTTGAGAGATGGATAATAAATAGGGGCCATGTTCTCATCTGCACTGGTGACTTGATGCTTGGTCTTCAACCACACACTGAGCAACTCTGTGCTTGTGTGTGTTGAATTCATAATTCTAAAAGCCACCAACTCCAGTCTTTTTGAAATGGCCTATTACACAGAAATTAAAAAATAAAATTCTGAATGCAGGATGCACATACTGTGGTTATTACTGTAAAGTACTCCTAGGTTTATAATTCCTGTCCAGACAAACCCACATTCCTGTCTGCAAAGGCCTAGTCGGAATGTCTAGCATTAGAATTTCACATTTTGTACAGTCATTTCTATCTCATATATTTCACCCACAAACCTATTATAGTTGAAAACAGCAGCAAGTCTGTTTCAAATTAGGTGACACACTTATGGTAGTAATAAAGGCCACAGAGAAATCATATTCATATGTATGTATATATACATATATATGCATACATATAATTATATACACAAATGGATATTATTCACATGTGTGTATACATATGTGGATATGTATGCATATGTATGTGCACATGTGAAGAAATGTGAGGCAAAAATCAAAGTACAAAATGCTTCAAATTTCCACATTAATCATCTATTTTTAGCAATCATTTGGTGATTCAGGGGTGAGAATAGGGAATAAATATAAACATGGTGGGTAATTAAAAGAATGAGAAAAAAAATTGTATGGTTTACACATACACTTGTGGAATTCTTTTGGTGAAGGAATAGGATTATATGGACACCAAATTCCTTTCTAGCTTTCAGATTCTATGATTTTCTAATTTATAATTCAAACAATGCAAGATATTTAAGGAGATATGGTCATTTCAAAAGCCACACCCAGAGATCTATTAATTTTAAGATATTGCAAATAAAAATGTTAAAGTTGAATAGTCAAAAATAAGAAAAAGGAAGTATGAAGTAGAAGGATATAATTCTCTATGTTGTACTATGCCAATTTATTTAGCAATAAAACATTCTCCTGAGTCACTAATAGGCGAAACTGACAGAAGGGAAACACCAGTTGGTTTTCCCAGAATCAGGATTTCAAAATGAAAGGAAAAAAAAATCATTCTCACTACAATGAGAAGAAAACGGAACTTGGCACTTTGGAATGGAGAAAAAAATGCTTTTCATACAAATACAAAGAGCAACTAATTGCCTACCAAGTACCCCAATTCTCCATTTTGGAATAGCTCTTTTATACTTTAAGAAGGAATACTTCATCTCATGATATTTGCCCATAAAGGAAAGGTTGCATTTCTCCAGTACCCAAGTCTCCACATTTGTTTCTTTTTTGAAAAATAGTGGCTTAATACATGATATCAAATGAAAAATGTATGAGTTTGTAAATGTAGGAAACTACCAATGGAGAAACTCTTTCCACTATTACAGATTATAATATGCCTATGATTTAGATAAGAAGGAACAGTCTCATGTAAATAAAGATTAAAGTGATTTTATATATGGAACACTCAGTCTCAAATCCCTACCATCCCCCTTTCTCTACTCAATAAATGCATGAATGAATGAATGAATGAATGAATGAATGGATACAACTTGAAAGGGAATTTTTTTTCTTTGTATTTCTGGCCCCTAGTACAATACCTGGCACATAATAGGCAGTAAATTAACTCAGTTGATACATCACTAATCTTAGAATCAGGAAGAATATTCTTTATAAATTGTAATCCTGCCTTAGACACTTACAGTGTGATCCTATTTGCCTCAGTTTCCTCCTCAGTTTCAAATGACTTAGAGTTTCAAACACTCCCATATCTTTGCTAAGAAAACCCCAAATGGGGTCACAAAGAGTTGGACACAATTGAACAACAACAACAAAATAAAATACTTTTTTGAGTAATGTAGAAATGGAATTTTAACTTGTCTCCCTGATGACCAGTCTTGTAATCTATCCACTATGCCAAACTGCCTCTAATAGAAATTTATTACCAATAAAATATGCTTATCATATTATTTTAAGAACCACTCCAATAAATTTCTAGTCAGATTAATCTCTTTCCTTTTGAACTAAATCTGATATGATCTTTTCTGTTAGAGTCTAGTTCCAACTGTTTCATTCTTCCCATTCTTTCAACTCAATTTAAATTATATCTTGAAATCTACCTCTTCCTGGATTTCTCTGACACTCTTACTCTTATTTATTTAGAATATTCTATGTGTGTTGATATTGTATTATCATTTATTATGCTTTCTCAATTCAACATCTGTATTAAAAAATAGCCTAGTTTATAAGCTCCAATGTCCACTCTCTTTATTCTCCAATCAGGAATGGAGGGTCCATGATTTGGGCATAAAAGATGATACTAAAAACAAGGGAGAAGAGCAATGGATAATTTAATTATCAGATCTTTGGACAAGGGAGAATACATGACCAAAACTAGAAAACATTATTAAAGGCAAAATGGACAACTTTGATCACATTAAATATTAAAGTTTTTGCACAAACAAAACCAACAGAAATATGATTAAAAGGGAAGTACAAATTTGGGGAAAAAAATCTTTACAGCCTGTGTTTCAGATAAAGGTCTTATTTCTAAAATATATAAAGAACTGTATCAAATTTATAAGAATACAAGTCATTTCTCAATTGATAAATGATCAAAGGTTATGAACAGACAATTTTCAGATAAAATTAAAGCCATCTATAGTTATATGAAAAAATACCTCAAATCATTGATCAGAGAAAGGCAAATTAAAACAGCTCTGAATTACCACCTCATACCTCTTTGGCTAAGATGACAGGAAAAGATAACAATAAATGATGGAGGGGATGTGGGAAAACAGGTTCATTAATGCATCATTGGTGGAGTTGTGAAATAATCTAACCATTCTGGAGAGAAATTTGGAATTATTCCCAACAGGTTATGTAACTATGCATGCCCCTAGACTCAGAAGTGTCATTACTGGGTCTGTATTCCAAGGAAATCATAAAGGAGAGAAAAGAACCCACATGTGCAAAAATGTTTCTAGCAGTTCTTTTGGTGGTAATGAAAAATTGGAAAATGAGTAGATGCCCATCAATTGGGGAATGGCTGAAGAAGTTGTGGTATATGGAGGTAATGTAATGTTATTGTTCGATAAAAAATGATGAACAAGCTGAGTTTAGAAAGGTCTGGAATGATTTGCATGAACTGATGGTGAGCAAAATAGGGAGAACCAAGAATTCTTTGTATACAGTAACAGCAAGATTGTGCGATAATTAGATATGAAAGATTTGAGTTTCCTCAGTGGTTCAATGATCCAAGGCAATCCCAATAGACTTTGGACAGAAAACACCATCTGCATCCAGAAAAAGAACTAAGGAGACTGAATGTAAATAAACATATGCTATGTTCACTTCTTTTTTCTCTTTTTTATCACTGATAGGTTTTTCCCTTTTGCTCTGATTTTTCTCTCCCAATATGATTTGTAAACAATGTATATTAAAATAAATGAATATATGAGAAAAAAGGAATGGAGGGCCCAGCATCAGGCACAAGGATAATTGAAGAGATGTAAGTTTAAGAGTTGATGTGATTTTACAAGAAATTCTGTGGACATAGCACTAGCAATATATTGCAACTGCTCATGTATGTGAAATGAGTGAAAATGAAGATGTGAGGATGACACTGTTAAGAATGTGGATAACTGGAACAATATTATTTACCACCTGGCTGCTCTCCCAGACTTTATTATTGTCTCCCGAAACTCATTGTCCTGCAAGCACACATCATCTCTGAAGCTGAAAAGCCAATTTGTAATCAGCTTCCTTCTTCAGATATTGTAAATTTCTTTTCAGCGTTAGATCTAAGAAACACAAACAGAGTTAGGTTTTGGGTTTATTCCTCTTAAGAAGGCAGAT
>JAJPUD010010820.1:442-17164 GCA_023553655.1 Myrmecobius fasciatus
TTTTTTCATTAATTCTCTTGAAACTCTTGACCTTTTGTTCTTCCAAATGAATTTTGCTACTATTTTTTCTAGATCTGTAAGATAATTTCTTGGGAGTTTGAGTGGTATGGCACTAAATACGTAAATTAGTTTGGGTAGTATTGTCATTTTTATTATATTTGCTTGGCCTACCCATGAGCATTTTATGTTTTTCCAATTGAGTAGATCTCATTTTATTTGTGTGGAGAGTCTTTTGTAGTTTAATTCACATAGTTCCTGACTTTCCCTTGGCAGATAAATTCCCAAATATTTTATACTGTCAACAGTTATTTTGAATGGAATTGTTTTTGTATCTCTTGCTGTTGAACTTTATTGGTAATATATAAAAATGCTGATAATTCATGTGGATTTATTTTGTATCCTGCAACTTTGCTAAAGTTGTGAATTGTTTCTAGTAGTTTTTTAGTTGAGTCTCTAGGGTTCTCTAAGTATACCATCATGTCATCTGCAAAGAGTGATAATTTGGTTTCCTCATTACCTACTCTAATTCCTTTAATCTCTTTTTCTTCTCTTACTGCCAAAGCTAACATTTCTAAGACAATATTAAATAATAATGGTGACAGTGGGCAGTCTTGTTTCACTCCTGATCTTATTGGGAATGGTTCCAGTTTGACTCCATTACATACGATGCTTGCTTAATGTTTTAAGTAGATACTACTAATCATTTTAAGGAAAAGCCCATTTATTCCTATACTCTCCAGTGTTTTTAATAGGATGGGTGTTGGATTTTATCAAAGGCTTTGTCTACATATATTGAGATAATCATATGGTTTTTGTTAGTTTGGTTCTTAATATAATTAACAATGCTGATAGTTTTCCTAATATTGAACCAGCCCTGCATTTCTGGTATAAATCCTACTTGGTTATAGTGTACTATCCTGGGGATAACTTTCTGTAATATCATTGCTAAAATCTTATTTAAAATTTTTGGATCAATATTCATTAGGGAAATGGGTCTATAGTTTTCTTTCTCAGTTTTTTCCCTACCTGGTTTAGCTATCAGCACCACATTTGTGTCATAGAAGGAATTTGGAATTCTTTCCCTATTTTTTCAAACATTTTATATAGTATTGGGATTAATTTTTCTTTCAATGTTTGGTAGAATTCTCATGTAAATCCATCTGGCCGTGGAGATTTTTTCTTAGGGAGTTGATTAATAGCTTGTTCTCTTTCTTTTTCCGAAATGGGGCTATTTATATAATTTATTTCCTCTTCTGTTAACCTAGGCAATCTATATTTTTGTAGATATTCCTCCATTTCATTTATATTATCAAATTTACTGGCATAAAGTTGGGCAGAGAAACTCCTAATTATTACTCTAAATTCCTCTTCATTGGAGGAAAGTTCTCCCTTATATTTTTGAGACTAACAATTTGATTTTCCTCTTTCCTTTTTCTATCAAATTAACTAAAAGATTATCTATTTAGTTGGTTTTGTCAGAGAACCAACTCTTAGTTTTATTTATTAATTCAATAGTTTTCTTATTTTCAATTTTATTGATCTCCCCTTTAATTTTCAGAATTTCCAATTTGGTATTTAATTGAGGGTTTTTAATTTGGTCTTTTTCTAGCTTTTTTAATTGTAAGCCCAGTTCATTGATGTTCTCTTTCTCTGTTTTATGCAAGTAAGCATCTAGAGATATAAAATTACCATAACAGCTTTTGCTGTGTCCCACAAATTTTGGTATGTTGTCTCATTGTTGTCATTCTCCTGGATGAATTTACCGATTGTGTCTATAATTTGCTCTTTCACCCATTCATTCTTTAGGATTAGATTATTTAATTTCCAATTAATTTGTGGTCTGTTTTCTCCTTGCATTATATTACATGTGAGTTTTATTGCATCATGATCTGAAAAGGATGCATTTACTATTTCTGCTTTTCTGCATTTGGTTTTGAGGTTTTTATTGCCTAACACATGATCGATTTTTGTATAAGTTCCATGAACCCCTGAGAAAAAAGTATACTCCCTTCTATCACCATTCAATTTCCTCCAGAGATCTATCATACCTAACTTTTCTAGCCTTCTGTTTACCTCCCTAACTTCTTATTTATTTTGTGATTTGATTTATCTAGTTCTGAGAGAGCAAGGTTGAGATCCCCCACTAGTATAGTTTTACTGTCTATTTCTCCTTGCATCTCTGTTAGATTCTCCTCTAGGAATTTGGATGCTATACAACTTCGTGCATATATGTTTAGTATTGATACCACTTCCTTGTCTATGGTACCCTTTAGTAAAATATAGTTTCCTTCCTTATCTCTTTTAATTAGATCTATTTTTGCTTTTAATTGATCTGAGATAAGGATTGCTACCCCTGCCTTTCTTTGTTCAACTGAAGCATAAAAGATTCTGCTCTAGCCTTTTACCTTCATTCTGTATGTGTCTCTATGTTTTAGATGTGTTTCTTGTAAACAACATATTGTAGGATTCTGGCTTTTAATCCAGTCTGCTACCCGCTTCCATTTTATGGGAGAGTTCATCCCATTTACGTTCACAGTTTAAATAACTATATCTGTATTTCCTGCCATCTTATTTACCCAGAGTTATGATTTTCTCCTCCCTTTCCCCTCTCTCCCTTCCCCCCTCCCCAGTACTTTATTTTTGATGACCACCTCCCTCCAACAATCCTCCCCCCTTTAAACCCTCTCCCTCCCCTTTACACTTTTCCCCTAATCCTTCTCTTAGTCTATCTCTTTCCTTTCCTTTTTTCCCTCCCGCCTTCCCACAACGAGAGTCAGGCCTTTCTTTGAAGCCAAATGTTTCTGATATACTCTCTTAGAGTCCAGTCTAATGAGAGTAAGGTTTACACAATACTCATTGCCCTCCCTTTTTTCCCTCAATTATATTAGATCTTCTATGTCACTTTATGAGATTTTGACTTATTTTACCTCCTTCATTTTTACTTTATTTTGCCTCCTTTCACCCCCTCCTTTTTTTTCAGTATGGTATCCCTTCCACCTCTAATTTCTTTTCCATTATTATCAAAGAAAAATCGAATTGTACCCCCATTCTTTAAGGATATCTATAGTAGAAATATAGTTCTCACGAGTTCTTTCCTTTTTACCTGTTCATGCTTCTCTTGAGTTCTGTATTTGGAGGTCAGTTTTTTTGTTCAGATCTGGTCTTTTCATTAGAAATAGGTGAAATTCTCCTGTAACATTGAAAGACCATCTTCTTCCCTGGAAGGTGATGCTCATTCTAGCTGGGTAACTTATTCTTGGCTGTAATCCAAGTTCTTTTGCCTTTCGGAATATCTGATTCCAGGACCTTCGATCCTTTGATGTGGAAGCTGACAGATCTTGTGTAATTCTAATTACAGTTCCTCAGTATTTGAACTGTTTCTTTCTAGCTGCTTGCAATTTCCTTTCCTTGGTGCGATAGTCCTGAAATTTGGCCACAATATTCCTTGGGGTTTTGATTTTGGGGTCTCTTTCAGGAGGTGATCTGTGAATTCTTTCAATGCCAATTTTGCCTTCTGGTTCTAAAACATCAGGGCAATTATCTTTCATGATTTCCTGAAAGATAGCCTCAAGGTTCTTTTTTTCAACCATGCCTTTCAGGGAGTCCACTAATCCTCAGATTGTCTCTCCTGGATCTGTTTTCCAAGTCAGTTGTTTTTCCTAAGATATATTTCATATTTTCTTCTATCTTTTCATATTTTGTTTCTGTTTGACTGACTCTTGAAATCTTATTGAATCATTTACTTCTATTTGTTCAATTTTTATTTTTAAAGTATTATTTCTTTAAGTTATCTTTTTTAGTTCCTTTTGTAGCTGGCCAATTGAATATCTTGGTTCGATACATTCTTTTTCCATTTTGCCCATTTTATTTTTCAGTGAATTTTTGTCTTTTTCAAATTCACCATTTTTATTTTCCAGTGAATTGATGATTTTTTCCAATTCACCATTTTTATTTTCCAGTGAATTGGTGATTTTTTTTCCAATTTACCAATTTTATTTTTCAGTGAATTGTTTTCTTTTTCCAATTCACCAGTCCTCTTTTCCAGGTTTTGACATCTCTGTTGCACTGATTTCAATTTATTTCTCCATTCTTCTTCTAGCTCTCTTTTGAGATTCTTTATGCAATCTTCCAGGAAACCCTTCTGAAAACAGGTCCAGCTCATATCCACCTTTGTGGCTTTATCTGGGTTTGTTTTCAGAATCTCAGGATCTGGTGACTGCTCTACTTTCTCTCAGTAGAAGCTGTCTATGTTGAGAGCTCTCTTCTGCTTCTTTCTCATGATTTTTGAGTTGTAAAAAGTTTAGGTCTGGATCACTTGAGGTCTGAATCACTTGCAGGGAATTCTACTGTTTCAATTTTCCCGGGGAAGTTTGCCAAATTGACTTCTGGAGAGGGGCTCAGCTAAATCCACATTAGGACCACGTTTTCAGCTGCTCTCAATCCACTCTTTATCAGAGGCAGATCTGCCAAAGCACCTGCCCGCAAGCAGCGCAAAGTGGCCCAGGCGTCTCCCAGGGATTTCCTGGGTGCCTAAAATCCTCCCCTCTGTTTGCAGCTCTGACTTGATACCTTGCGACCAGCGGCCGATTCCCCTGAGGCTAACCTTCTCCATAGTTTTTTCAAAGTGGATTTTTGATAGAAGTGTGTTGTAGTCCAAGTGTTTGGTGGAGCCCTCACTCCAGAACCAGTTCGGAGGCTCAATTTGTCTGGGTCTGAGGGAAAGTCTCAGGAGCTCACAGACAATGCTGTCTGCTGTTCACCATCTTGGCTCTGCCCCCCGAGAAAATTTAATAGGAGAAGAAAGGGATATGGCACTTACACAAAAATTAATCATTTATTAGGGTATAAATTCCTCACAATCAAATACACAGAGGCAGAAATAGTAAATGCTTCCCTTTCAGACCACAAAGCAATAAATATAATATTAAACAAGGGAAAGATAGACAAAAAATCTTTTGGAAATTAAATAATCTAATTCTAAAAAGTAAGTGGGTCAAACTACAAATCACAGAAACAATCCATAATATCATTTAAAAAATGACAATAATGACACAACATAACAAAACCTATGGGAGGCAGCCAAAGCAGTTCTTAGGGGAAATGTTATGTCTCTAAATAGCTACATAAATAAAACAAAGAAAGAGAATATCAAATAATATCAAGAGACATGCAACTAAAAAAGTTAGAGGACAAATTTTAAAACCCTAATTAAATATCAAATTAAAAATTCTAAAATTCAAAAGATAAAATAGAAACTAAGAAAACTATTGAACTGATAAATAAAATTGAGTTGGTTTTATGAAAAACCAGCAAAATAGATAAAACTTTAGTTAATTTGGTCAGAAAAAGGAAAGAATAAAGCCAAATAACCAGCAAAGGATGAACTTTCAACCAATGACAAAGAAACTGAAGCAATAGTTAGGAGCTATTTTGCCCAAATATATGGCAGCAGAGTTGACAATCTAACTGAAATAGATGAATATTTACAAAAATATAAATTGTCCAGGTTCATAGAAGAAAAAAATAAATTACTTAAATAGAACCATCTTAGAAAAAGAAATTGAACAAATCATTAATGAACTCATTAAGAAAAAAATCTCCAGAACCAAATGGATTCTCAGGTGAATTCTACCAAACATTTAAAAAACAATCAATTCCAATACTACTTAAACTATTTAGAAAAAATAGGCTAAAAAGAATCCTGCCAAATTCCTTCAATGACACAAATATGGTACCGATACCTAAACCAGGAAGAGTCAAAACAGAGAAAGAAAATTACAGACCAAACTCCTTAATGAATGCTGATGCAAAAATTTTACATAAAATATTAAGTAAAGAGATTACAGCAATTTATCAACATGATAATACACTATGACCAAGTCAGATTTATGCCAGAAATCAAGGGCTGGTCTCAGGAAAACTATTACCATAATCGACCATATCAATATCAAAACAAAGAGAAAACATATAATAATCTCTCTATATATAGAAAAACCTTTTGATAAAACATAGCATGGGATATTATTGTTCTTCAAAAAACGTTGAACAAAAAAAAAGCCTAGAAAGATTTACATGAAATGATGCTGAGAGAAATAGGAAAAGCCAGGAATACATTGTACACAATAACAGCAAGAATGTGCAGTGATCAACTCTGAAAGGCTTGGTTCTTCTCAGTGATCTAAAGCAAATTCAGTAGACAATGGACAGAAAATACCATCTGTATCCAGGAAAAGAACTAAGGAAATAGAATGTAAAACAACACATGCTATGTTCACTTCTTTTTTCTGTTTTTTTTTTCTCTTCCATGGTTTTGTTCCTTTTGCTGTAATTTTTCTTTACCAACATGATCCATAAAGCAACGTGTATTTTTTTTATTAACAGGCCCTTTTTATTTTATTTTTATAAAGCTTTTTATTTACAAAACATATGAGTGATTTTTCTACATTAACCTTTGCAAAAACTTTTTTTCCCCATATTTACCCTAGCTTATGCTTTTCTCTTTCTTATCCCCTTTCCCTCCTTCCTAATATTTTGCTTTTGATAACCACTTCCCTCAAGCAATCCTTCCCCTTTAGAGCCCCACCCACCCCTTTTTTCCCCCTTTCCCTCCTGTTTCCTTATAAGTACTTCTATTATTCCCTCAGAGCCAAATCTGATGAGATGGAGATTAACCCAATTCTCATTCCCCTCCCTTTTTTCCCCTGAATCATTATAGGTTTTCTTTGCCTCTACATGTGATGTAATTTCCCTTATTTTACCTCCTTTTCCTCTTCTTCCAGTGTTATCCCTTTTCTACCTCTAATTTCTTTTTCAGTTTATCATATCATAATAATCACAAAATCACAATAATCATATCACAATAATCATAAAATCACAGTAATCATATCATAATCATAATGTAATAATAGATTCATAAACTCAACCCTCATTCTATAAGTATCTATAACATAAACATAGTTCTCAAGAGTTTTTTTTTCCCTTGTTACCTTTTTTATGTTTCTCTTGTGTCCTGTGTTTGTAGATCAAATTTTTTGTTCACTTCTGGTCTTTTCAGTAGAAATAGGTGAAATTCTCCTATATCATTGAATGACCATCTTCTTCCCTGGAAGATAATGCTCATTCTAGCTGGGTAATTTATTCTTGGCTGTAATCCAAGTTCCTTTGCCCTTTGGAATATCTGATTCCAGGCCGTTCGATCCTTCAAAGTAGAAGCTGCTAGGTCCTGTGTGATCCTTATTGTGGTTCCCTGATATTTAAATTGTTTCTTTCTGGCTTCTCGTAATATCTTTTCCTTGGTATGATAGTTCTGGAATTTAGCTACGATATTTCTGGGGGACTTAATTTTTGGGTTTCTTTCAGGAGGTGATCGGTGGATTGTTTCAAGGAGTTTTTTGCCTTCTGGGTATAAGATATCAGGGCAGTTTTCTTTTTTTTTAATTTTATTTTTAAGCTTTTTATTTGTATAACATATGTATGGGTAGTTCCCCAGCATTGATCTTTACAAAGCTTTCCAATACAAATTTTACCCCCAATCCCCTCCCCTCCCTTAGATGGCAGGAAGTCCACTACATGTTAATAATGTTGAAATGCTTGAGAAGTTATGCAAGAAAAATCCTATCTACAAGAAAAAAAAGAATCAGAGAAAGGCAACACAATGCAAGCAAATGTCAATAGAGATCATGAAAATGTTACGTTGTGGTCCATATTTCATGTCCCTCTTTCTGGGTGTATATGGTTTTCTTCAGTGAACAATTGGAACTGGTTTGAGACAATTCTTTATTGCAGAGAGCCATGTCCATCAGAATTGATCATCATGTAATACTGTTGTTACTGTGCATGATGATCTCCTGGTTCTGCTCGTTTCACTCAGCATCAGTTCATGCAAGTCCCTCCAGGCCTCTCTGAAATCATCCTGCTGGTCGTTTCTTACAGAGCATTAATATTCCATAACATTCATATACCATAATTTATTCAGCCACTCTCCAATTGATGGGCATCCCTTCAGTTTCCAGTTTCTAGCCACTACAAAAAGGGCTTCAGGGCAGTTTTCTTTTATGATTTCCTGGAAGATAGTGTCTAGGTTCTTTTTTTCATCATGGCTTTCAGGAAGCCCTATAATCCTTAGATTGTCTCTCTTAGATCTATTTTCCAGGTCAGTTGTTTTTCCTAGGAGATATTTCATATTTTTCTCTATCTTTTCATTTTTTTGTTTTTGTTTGACTGATTGTTGAAGTCTTGATGAGTCATTCATTTCCAATTGTTCGATTCTAATTTTTAATGTCTTATTTTCTTCAGTTACTGTTTTTAGTTCCTTTTGCAATTGACCAATTACATTTTTTTGTTCATTGCATTCTTTTTCCATTTTTTCTATTTTATTTTGCAGTGATCTCATTTTGTTTCCCCATGTTTCTTCTAACTCTCTTTTAAGATTGTTTATGCAATCTTCAAAGAAAGTCTTGTGACATGGAGACCTGTTTATGTCTCTCTTTGGGGCTTTTTCTGGAGTTGCTTTACCTTTAGGGGCCTCAGGATTTGAGGTCTGTTCTTCCCTCTCTCCATAAAAGTTGTCTATGGTGAGAGCTCTTTTTGGTTTTTTATTCATTTTTTTTTTAGGTGTGAGGTCTCTTCAGGGCAAAGGTGGGACAGCTGCTTTAATTTGCCTTTGGGCAGTTCTGCTGATTGAGTTATTTCAGGAACTGAGCAGCTCTGCTGATTGAATTATGTCAGTTGCTGGGCAGTTCTGCTTTAGTTTACCCTGGGACAGTTCTGCTGATTGGATTATTTCAGGTACTGGGCAGTTCTGCTGATTGAATTATTTCTGGTGCTGATCAGTCCTGCTTATTGATTGATCGCCCTAGGGTTCTGTGTAATGGCAGCTAAGTCTGATGCTCATCAGGAGTTCATTGGTTCACAATCTACCCCCCACAAAAGGCAGATCCTCCAAACCGCCTGCCCACAATCAGGACAGATTGGCCCAAGAGGCCCGAAGCAGACTCTCAGGTGTGTGAAAAGCACAACGCTCCCACTACTGTTCCGACTCCTGTTCCAGCTCCCTGCTCCAGTTCCCTGCCCCGGTCACCCTGCGCTGCAGTCTGGGTTCAGCAGACTACCCCCCTGCCCAATTAAAAGAGACCTGTTTTGAGGTTCTTCCAGAGTATCTTCTTCTAGAATCGTGTTGTCCTCCAGATATTGTGGATTTTTTTTTGCTTCAAAATCAGTCTAGAGGCTTCATATGTTCTTAGTTTGAGGGAAGGTTAGAGAAGGTTACAGAGACTCCTGTCTGATCCCCGCCACCATGGCTTCACCCCCAGAAGGTAGTGATTTTCAGCAATGTGTATTAAAAGCAAAAAATACTGCAATAAAAATAAAGAAAAGAAACAAGTAGAACCAGGAATACATTATACAAAGTAAAAGCAAGATTATGTGATGATCAACTATGAAAGACTTAGTTTTCCTTGGCAGTTTAGTGATCAAAGGCAATCCCAATAAACTTTGGCTAAAAAATACAATAATTATCTAGAGAGAGAATGATGGAGAATGACTATAAATCAGGACATGTTATGCTCATTTTAGAAAAAAATGTGTTAGTGTCCCAGTTTTCCCATAGCTCCTCCAATATTTATTATCTTTCTTGTCATCTTAACTAATTTTATAAGTGTGAGTTGGTACCTCGGAGTTGTTTTGATTTGCATTTCTCTAATCAAGTAAAAACTATTTTTAAAAGTATTCAATGAAGCACATTTCCCTCTTCTCAGTACATGATGGCAATAAAGTATATTTGAAGAACAGTTCATCGTCTGACAGGTACAACTTCTTTCCTTAAGGCTTCTGTAACTTGTATTTTCTTGAAAGGGAATGTCCTGGAGGAACTATGAATTTACATTAATATTTTTAAAAGGGTCCACAAAACAATTTGTTTTTAAGTTGATGAAGTCTTTAGTAGAGAAGATATTGGATTTATTTATTTATTTATTATAATTTTATTTGTATAACATATGTTTGGGTAATTCTTCAATACTAACCCTTACATAGCTTTCTGTTACAAATTTCCCCCCCCACCAACTCCCCACCCCTCCCCTAGATGGCAGGATATCCACTACATGTTAATTATGTTAAAATTTTGGCAAATCGAATATATGTATACATATTTCCAAACTTATAATTGTTGTGCAAGAAAAATCTTATCTACATAAAAGACATATCAGATAAAGGAAACACAATGTAAGCAAACATCAATCAAGGAGTATGAGAATGTTATGTTGTGGTCCACATTTCGCATCCCTCTCTCTGGGTGTATATGGCTTTCTTCAGTGAACAATTGGAGGTGGTTTGAAACATTTCATTGTTGAAGAGAGCCATGTCCATCAGAATTGATCGTCATATAGTATTGTTGTTGCTGTGTATAATGATCTCCTGGTTCTGCTCATTTCACTCAGCATCAGTTCGTGCAAGTCTCTCCAGACCTCTCTGAAATCGTCCTGATGGTCATTTCTTACAGAACAATAATATTCCATAATATTCATATGCCATAATTTATTCAGCCATTTTCAAATTGAAGGGCATCTACTCAATTTCCAGTTTCTAGCCACTACAGAAAGGGCTGCCACAAACATTCTTGCACATGTGGGGCCCTTTCCTTCCTTTATGATTTCTTTGGGATATAAGCCCAATAGAAATGCTGCTGGGTCAAAGGGTATGCACAGTTTGATAACTTTTTGAGCATAGCTCCAAATTGCTCTCCAGAATGGCTGGATCCGTTCACAGCTCCACCAACAATGCATCAGTGTCCCAGCCCTCCCACAACCCCTCCAACATTCATCATTAACTTTTCCTGTCATTTTAGCCAATCTGACAGGTGTGAAGTGGTACCTCAGGGTTGTCTTGATTTGCATTTCTCTGATCAACAGTGATTTGGAGCACCTTTTCATATGACTAAAAATAGTTTTAATTTCATCCTCTGAAAATTGTCTGTTCATATCCTTTGACCATTTACTGATTGGAGAATGGCTTGAATTTTTATAAATATGAGACAATTCTCTGTATATTTTAGAGATGAGACCTTTATCAGAACGCTTAAATGTAAAGATGATTTCCCAATTTATTGCTTCCCTCCTAATCTTGACTGGATTCTTTTTGTTTGTACAAAAACTTTTTAATTTAATGTAATCAAAGTTATCTCTCTGGTTTTCAATTAAGAGTTCCAGTTCTTCTTTGGACATAAATTTATTCCATCTCCATAGGTCTGAGAGGTAAACTGTATTACATTCCTTTACTTTACTTATAGTATCACTCTTTACATCCAGATCATGAACCCATTTAGATCTTATCTTGGTATGTGGTGTTAGGTGTGGGTCAAGCCTTAATTTCTTCCACACTAGTTTCCAATTTTCCCAGCAGTTTTTGTCAAATAGTGAGTATTTATCCCAAAAGCTGGGGTCTTTGGGTTTATCAAAGACTAAATTGCTATAGTTATTGCCTAGTTTGTCTCGTGATTCTATCCTATTCCACTGATCGACTACTCTATTTCTTAGCCAGTACCAAATGATTTTGATGACCACTGCTTTATAATATAGTTTTAGATCTGGTACAGCAAGTCCACCATCTTCAGCCTTTTTTTTTTCATTACTCTCCTTGAAATTCTTGACCTTTTGTTCTTCCAAATGAACTTTGCTACTATTTTTTCTAGATCTGTAAGATAATTTCTTGGGAGTTTGATTGGTATGGCACTAAATAAGTAAATTAGTTTGGGTAGTACTGTCATTTTTATTATATTTGCTCAGCCTACCCATGAGCATTTTAAGTTTTTTTCCTATTGACTAGGTCTGATTTTATTTGTGTGGAAAGTGTTTTGTAGTTTAGTTCATATAGTTCCTGAATTTCCCTTGCTAGATAAATTCCCAAATATTTTATACTATCAACAGTTATTTTGAATGGAATTTCTTTTTGTATCTCTTGCTGCTGAACTTTATTGGTAATAAGATATTGGATTTAAAATGAGAAGAACTTGAGATCAATTGTCAGCTTCACTGCCTATAATCTTTGTGATTTTACATAAGTCAATCAGCATCTCTGGGCTTTGGTTTTATCATTTGTAAAATTTGTAAGTTGTCCTAGAAATGATCTTGAAGTTTCCTTTTGATTTTGTAACTCTGAGGTGAATTTACTCTTTGCAGTCTCCCTTGAACTATGATTGTGGTGGTATAATTCTTCCCAACGATGGATGTGGCTTACTATGGTGACTAAATCATTAAGTAAATCTACAAATAACTGAGACTTCAAATCACTGCTTCCAATTCAGAGATGTGTCAAAGTCATATTTAATAAATAAATTTATTTAAAATTTAAAAAATTTTAATTGAAAAAAGAAATGAGCAAATCATAGGAAAAAACACCCTAACCAAGGAGTTTGAGTCATTTATATGAATTCTGATACTAAGTTAGTGAACATTGTCCTCCATCAATATTACCCCCACCTACACTTCCACTGTGAAAGGAGCATATACATAATAGAAGGTTACAACATAACCTTTCTACCCTTGTGGGAAGAATATATTTGATTCTAGTCTCCAAAGAGCAAACAAACTATCATTTAAAACAAATTCATCATTTACAAACATGGGGTGCACTTGTGTCTCCTACATCTCAATCATCTTGCCTTCAGCTACCACAAGCTTTCTAAAAAGATTTTACACCAATGTGCATCAATATGCTAATTAATAGCAAAGCCTCATTGCATTTATTTATCAAATTGAAAGAAAACAAGAGGGTACAAAGAGAATAATAAGCAAATTATTTAACATGTTCATAGTTATAGGGCTAGGAATATTCTAAGAAGGAACAGGCACTCTCACTCCCTGCACAGGGCATAGTAATCTGCTCAATTGTGTGCATGAGGTCTTATTATAGAGATGTCAGTTTTAGTTGAAACATAAACATATTTTTATTCATACATTAGTGCTTATAGTGATCAATGACACTGTGTATAGTACATTAGAATTTGCTTTTGATCAGTAGAAAGCAATTATTCATAAAACTCCAAACAGAAAGCAAAGTTGTGAAAGAAAGGGAAAGAGTTATAGGTTTCTTACATGGAAGGTAATTTTAATATAGACGAGATTGGTCCAAGTCCTGCAGTTTGGATTGATAGATTATCTGGCAGAACTATCATTTCAATAATCTCAATGACAGTACAGCAGTGGATACTTGGTACAGTATTATAAATTAAATTTACTGTGAATGTCATTGCAGAGAATATGGAAAGAGATCAGTCATTTGTGTTTGTTGGAGTTAAGATAAGGGGAAATTTAAGATTCCTTGACAAAACATAACAAAAGTGATCTATATGACATGCCTGAATTACCAAGTGTCTAAAAGTCCCCCTTAACCATTGTTTCTTCATTAGTAACCTTGAATTACAATGAGGTTTATTCCCCTTAAAAAGAAAGTGTTCTACCAAGCAACTTGCAAGTTTTAACTTATTTTCCCCCAGTATGAACAAGGGGTGTACAATATTTCAGCAAACATATATGCTTGAGAATATGAGGCACAACCTTTTCAGGGATGGGTTGTTTCTCTTTATTTAGACTGGCACAGAGCTGTTATCTGACAGTCAGAGTCAAGAATTGTGTAATGGGGAAGCATGGAGAGAGTGGATATTGGACCCTGAAGTCAAGGATTCAAATCTTCTTTCTGGTATTTTGCATATTGTATGATCTGGGAGGAGGAATGTGACACTTTGAACCTTTGCAAATGGAGATGGGGCAGACAGAACATAATGATCTTAAAGATATCTTTCAGCTATTAAATCCTAGGATTCTGGGTTTGAATGTTTAGAATGCTAATTTTATCGTGCTCAAATCAACAAACAGCCTCAAAGAGTATTAAAATTAAAAGGGGTTTTGGAGATAACCTAGAATGATCTCATTTTAGAAACAAAGAAAATTATGCATAAAGAAGTGAAAATATGTGTCCTAGATCTTATAGTCATTAAGTGACAAAGTAAACCTAAGGCCAAATCTAATATTCGTTTCATTTCACCACACTATTATTCTGTTTTAGGTGCAAGAAGCATATGTAAAATGGAGATAGAAATTAATTTCCAATAAGTATCAAATTAAATAAAGCATTTAGTATATGACAAATAAGAGTCAGTAACATAGGCTTGCACCCTGTCTTAACCACTATTTACATAAGTTTTTGAAATTCACTTGTTTTAGCCTCAGTTTCCTATAAGATACTTCCTATGCCTATGATTCTCTTGGACCCTTACTTTATGGTTCTAATATTTTACTGACTACATTCTAATTCCCCAAAATTCCCACATGGGGAAATTGAGGACCATAGAGATGAAGTGATAACTTACATGACTCAGATACTAAATGATAGTTTTAAGATCGTAACTCAGGTCCTGAAATTTTAAACCTAGCTCTCTCTCTATTATATCAAGCTCCACTCCCCATCCTTATTCCTAGATGTCCAAGAGTTAGCTTTATCTCTATCATTCTGTTTTTGGGATATATAAATCTATAGAGGTATATAGATATAAAACTAGGGATATAGACATATGTGAGTATATACATATATGTATGTATTCTTCATATATATCTGTATATGTATATACAGATTATATATATATATATATATATATATATATATATATATATATAGGTATGGGTGTGGGTGTGGGTGGGTAAGTGTGGGTGTGTACATATATATTTTTTCCAAATAATTTCCATTCTTATAAAAACTTCCAGCACTTCAGCCATGCCCCTGGCCAAATACAAATTAAAATCTGAATGAGAACAAGTATACAAAACTGTAGGTATCCACATGGATAAAACTACTAAACAGGGCATTGGAATAGTTTCCTACTTTCTAATTAATAATATCTTTTTTTTAAATTTTATTTTATTTGTATAGCATATGTGTGGGTAATTCTTCAACAATAACCCTTACATAGCTTTCCGTTACAAATTTTTCCCCCCAACTTCCCCACCCCTTCCCTAGATGGCAGGATATCCACTACATGTTAATTATGTTAAAATATTGGCAAATCGAATATATGTATACATATTTCCAAACTTATCATTGTTGTGCAAGAAAAATCTTATCTACACAAACGATATATCAGATAAAGGAAACACAATGTAAGCAAACATCAATCAAGGAGTATGAGAATGTTATGTTGTGGTCCACATTTCGCATCCCTCTCTCTGGGTGTATATGGCTTTCTTCAGTGAACAATTGGAGGTGGTTTGAAACATATCATTGTTGAAGAGAGCCATGTCCATCAGAATTAATTGTCATATAGTACTGTTTTGCCGTGTATAATGATCTCCTGGTTCTGCTCATTTCACTCAGCATCAGTTCATGGAAGTCTCTCCAGGCCTCTCTGAAATCATCTTGCTTGTCATTTCTTACAGAACAATAATATTCCATAATATTCATATGCCATAATTTATTCAGCCATTCTCCAATTGAAGGACATCTATTCAATTTCCAGTTTCTAGCCACTACAAAAAGGGCTGCCACAAACATTCTTGCACATGTGGGGCCTTTTCCTTCCTTTATGATTTCTTTGGGATATAAGCCCAATAGAAATGCTGCTGGGTCAAAGGGTATGCACAGTTTGATAACTTTTTGAGCATAGCTCCAAATTGTTCTCCAGAATGGCTGTATCCGTTCACAGCTCCACCAACAATGCATCAGTGTCCCAGCCCTCCCACAACCCCTCCAACATTCATCATTAACTTTTCCTGTCATTTTAGCCAATCTGACAGGTGTGAAGTGGTACCTCAGGGTTGTCTTCATTTGCATTTCTCTGATCAACAGTGATTTGGAGCACCTTTTCATATGACTATAAATAGTTTTAATTTCATCCTCTGAAAATTGTCTGTTCATATCCTTTGACCATTTATTGATTGGAGAATGGCTTGAATTTTTATAAATATGAGACAATTCTCTATATATTTTAGAGATGAGACCTTTATCAGAACCCTTAAATGTAAAGATGATTTCCCAATTTATTGCTTCCCTCCTAATCTTGTCTGCATTGATTTTGTTTGTACAAAAACTTTTTAACTTAATATAGTCAAAGTTATCTATCTGGTTTTCAATTAAGAGTTCCAGTTCTTCTTTGGACATAAATTTATTCCATCTCCATAGGTCTGAGAGGTAAACTATATTACATTCCTCTAATTTACTTATAGTATCACTCTTTATATCCAGATCATGAACCCATTTAGATCTTATCTTGGTATGTGGTGTTAGATGTGGGTCAAGCCCTAATTTCTTCCACACTAGTTTCCAGTTTTCCCAGCAGTTTTTGTCAAATAGTGAATACTTATCCCAAAAGCTGGGGTCTTTGGGTTTATCAAAAACCAAATTGCTATAGTTATTGCCTAGTTTGTCTTGTGATTCTATCCTATTCCACTGATCGACTACTCTATTTCTTAGCCAGTACCAAATGGTTTTGATGACCGCTGCTTTATAATATAGTTTTAGATCTGGTACAGCAAGTCCACCATCTTCAGCCTTTTTTTTCATTAATCCCCTTGAAATTCTTGACCTTTTGTTTTTCCAAATGAACTTTGCTACTATTTTTTCTAGATCTGTAAGATAATTTCTTGGGAGTTTGATTGGTATGGCACTAAATAAGTAAATTAGTTTGGGTAGTATTGTCATTTTTATTATATTCGCTCGTCCTACCCATGAGCATTTTAA
>JAJPUD010010820.1:17564-48034 GCA_023553655.1 Myrmecobius fasciatus
AAAATCCGCCCCTCTATGGAAGCCCTGACTTCTGCCCCGGCTGGAGTCTGATTGCGACCAGTGGCCGATTTCCCCTGAGGCTAACCTTCTCCAGAGTTCTATTGAGGTAGATCTTTGATAGAAGTGCGTTGTAGTCCAAATGCTTGGAGGTGCTCTCACTTAGAAACCAGTTGGAAGGCTTACTTTGTCTGGGTTTGAGGGAATGTCCCAGGAGTTCACAGAGAAAGCTGTCCCCAGTTCGCCATCTTGGCTCCGCCCCCCCAATTAATAATATCTTAAGTTGATCCTTGAATCTAGAGAGTGTGAGAATTGCACCAGAGAACAGTATAATCATTCACAAATAATCCTTCTGTCATGAAAGTTTTGTTTCTATTTCTTTGTTATAAGAGGTTTCAGTAGTGCCTGAGATGAAGGAATTTGATAATATTTGTAACATAGAAAGGAAGGTCCCTTTCAGGATAGTTCATCATTTCCTCATTAAATGGAAATGAACCTGTTTAAGAGCCATCTGAGAGGTCCCTCCCCATAGATAATGGTAATATGTATACTTTGAGTCTTTGCTGAGAGAACTAAGACGTCCGGATTGATTGCCAATGGTTGGAGGTATCTCCAAGAGGATAGCTTGGCTGGAATTTAGGTTTTATGTCTCAGGAATACTTCCACCCTTTTCCTTTTCATTTTCTCTTTCTGAAGCATGATAGGAACATAGACCACCAATCTTAATGGGAGAAAGGGAAGAAGATAGGAAACAGAAGATACACACACACACACACACACACACACACACACACACACACATATATATATATTTATATATATTAGTTTATTATCCTACTCAGACAGGATAACAACACAAACAGAGGAGTTCAGAGTTGCAAAGAAGGAGGGAGTATTTGAGATATGATATGGAGTGAAAATGCCCTAAAAGTGTTGGGAGGAATGAAACTAGGAAGTTAGGAGAAAACTAGTTTATCAGAGGCTAGTATGTCCAGAAGTGGAGTTAAATTTTTTGATAGCTAAGAGAGGCAGGCCTTCATAGACTGGCATGAAGATAAATGGAGAGAAGCAAACAAAAAAAGCCAAGGTGGGGAAAGGAAGACAGGAAAAGAGACAGGTAGAGAGAAAAAGAGAGACAGAGACACAGAAACATACAGAGAGAGAAACAAAGAAGTATGATCGGTGACAAAGATAGAAAATGATTAACAGAGACAGAGAAACAGAGAAAAAGCATCCAGTAAAATATCTGAATAATTTAAGTCTTGTTTGCAAATCTATGCCAGGTATATTGGCTTCAAAACTACTTTTCAAATTGTTTTATTTCTTTTTCTGGTTATATATGTACATTATTTTTTATTTATACACTTTTTATGAATCACATTGAGAGAGAAAAATCAGAACAAAAGGGAAAAACCCCAAGAGAAAAAAAAAGAAAAAGAAAAAAAATGAACATAGCTATGTGTCGATTTACATTCAGTCTCCTTAGTTCTCTTTCTGTATGAAGATGGAGTTTTCTGTCCAAACTTTATTGGAATTTCTTTGGATCACAAAACCATTGAAAAGAACCAAGTCTCTCACAGCTGATCCTGGCACAATCATGCTGTTACTCTATAAAATGTATTGCTTGTTTTGCTCAGCATCAGTTATTGTAAATCTTTGAGGCCTTTCTAAAATCAGCTTTTTTACAATTTTTAATAGAACAACAATATTCCATTATTTTAAAATGCAATAACTTATTCAGTCATTCCCCTTGATAGGCATCTATTCATTTTCCAATTCTTTGTTGCCACAAAAAATAGTTGTTACAAACATTTTTGCCTATGTGGCTCCTATTTCCTTCTTTATGATTTCTTTGAGATACAAATCCATTTGTAATACTGCTGTACCAAAGTATATGCTTAGATATACCAAATCGTTCTCCAGAATGGTTTGATCCATTCACAACTTCACCAACAAAGCACTAGTGTCCCAGTTTTCCCATATCCCCTCCAACCTTTATCATTATCTTTTTCTGTCATCTTAGTCAATCTTATAAGTGTGAGGTTATACCTCATAATTATTTTAATTTGCATGTCTCTAATCAAAAGTGATTCAGAGCATTTTACATGATTAAGAGGGCTTTAATTTCATCATCTCAAAAATGTCTGTTCATATCATTTGACCATTTATCAACTGGGTAATGACTTATATTCTTATAAATTTGACAGTTATTTATATATCTTAAAAATAGTGTTTATCAAAAATAATGGCTGTCAATTTTTCCCCAGATTTGTGCTTCCCTTTTAGTCTTGTTTATAATGGGTTTGTTTGGGCAAAACCTTTTTAATTTAATATAATCAAAGTTGTTCATTTTGCATTTCATAATGTCCTTTACTTCTTTGGTCATAAATTACTCTCTTCCCCAAAGATCTGCTAGGTAAATTAACCTTTATTCTCCTAAAAAATTATTTGTTTGTTTTTTTATTTCCTTAAAATTGTTTTATGGTATGATACAAAGACAATATTTTCTGTGTTTCTACCTCCACTAGTTTTGCAAATGCTTTCCAAAATGCTCCCTTTTCAATTTCCACTATTTCCTCACACAAGTATACTTTTTAACATACAATACTATTTCCATGTTTCTCAGCACGACTTTATATATTATGATTTTTCTTGAACAATTTTTGTCATTTCAGAATCATATTCCATTCAACCTAATCTATCTCAGTGATACCCATGAAGTCAGTGTCATTTCCTGATATTACCACCTCTAAATCATCTTGCTTCTTACCTATATTTTGTGAATTTAAATATCTGAAATTCTTTAGATGGAGATGTGCAACCTTTTAAGTAAATAAGTACTTCAATTTGTCCTGAAATACACATACACATACATACATGTATGCATATTTATATAAAACACAATAACACATTTATTTACATATAATAAATTTTATGCATGGACACATATACATATGTGCTAATATGTATGCTATGTCATATAAGCCTCACATAAAACTTATGAAATATGTCCTATTACCACCTTTCCCCATTTTGTTGCTAGGAAAATTGAAGATTAAAGATGCTAAATGACTTAGCCAGAGCACAAAGGTAGTCAGTTTTACACACAGAACTTGATACCAGGCCTCTTCTGACTCTAGGCACCTCACATTTGTTACTATACCATAGTTTTTCTAAGCAATTCTAATATAGAGATCCTTTAACCTATAAATGAGATGTCATAGAATCACAAAACCTTTAGAGAGCATATTTATTTAATATTCATGCAACTAATTTCATTTAAGTTCATACTATAAAGAAAGCACTGTGCTAGGCTATGGATATAATAGTTTACATGAGCGGTCTTTGTTTCATAAAGGTTACAATGCAATGAAAACTGAAGCACATATACAATACTAATTAATACATACTAAATATATGTGATCATTTTTTTAAACAACTATCCAAAACTTAAATCCTCTTTATAACTTCTCCAGTATTGTCATCTGGGTTCATTGATACATCTTCAGGGACAGAAGCTCACCATCCCCCAAGGAATACCATTTCATTTGACTCCTCTAATTTTTAGGATTTTTTTTAATCTTTGTAGTTAATTGAAGCTTGTCTCCTTGTCACTTATCCCCATTGTTAATAGTTTTATTGCTTAGGGCTCCATCTCATGCCTCTGTTCACATAATAGTCTTTCAAAAATTTGAAGATTATTATCATGCCTGTCCTTCTTACCCCCATGAAAATATGTCTCTTCTCAGAGTTAAACATTTCTAGTTCAATAATTGATCTTTAGAAGAATTTCTAGGAGATTCACTTCCTGGACATCCTCATTTTTTTCAATGGCTTTCCTAAAATGAAGGATCTGGAACCGGACATAGAATTTCTAAATTGGTTTGACCAAGGCAAAATACTGAAGGCTAGTCCTTTCATTTCACTCTGGCCACTGTACTTTTAGAGTGTCCAAGTATTACAGCCTAGTTGCTCCTTCCTTACAATAGCCTCTAGCATAAAACAAACAGTTTCTGGCTCAACAATAATCTATGGCCCGTGCATGTCTTTCTAAACTACAATCACTTTTGTGAGAATTGAATAATGTTTCCTAGGACTTGATTTTCCCACATCAGAAGGATGTGTTGTAGAATAATCAAAAAACCAGAATAAATTTTAGAACCACATTTCAGGTAGTAGCATATCATGAGGGAGTACTGAATCAAATGGTTGTTTTCAAAGTTAAGAGCAAAGTCTCAATGGGCATTGATTTTTTTTAAGTTGTTTAATTTGGAGTAAAATATTTGCTTGCGTTATTAGCCAGGGAAGGAGCACTGCATAGTTAAACCAACAATCCTGATAATGGAACCTGGCAACATCTCTATCATGAATATTCCCTAATGTGATGTGGGAACTTCTGGAAGTACATTTCCACATTGCTCCTTGGCCCCTTGATTATGCATACTAGCAAAGCATGATTTTGCATTTAAATGTGAACTGAAGAGGAATGAGCAAAGAATTTTTAAAGGGCTTATTTTGAGAGTAATAACACATAGTAATGAACTATTAAAAATGGAATCTACTTTGTACCACAGGCTTTGATAAACTGAAGAAACTTTTAGGCAGAATATTTGTAAATGTATGTTTATAAATTTAATATTATTGAACAAATATTTATTTACTTATTGAAGAAAAATAAGTGTCTGAAATAGTTTTACCTCTAGATGTGGGTATGCCTTAAGAGTATGTTTCTCTATCTGACATTTTATTTTTATAAAAGTATAGAGCATATTTCCAAAATAAAATCAATTCCTTTCACAATTCTCCTTCCATTCCTGTCCACTCAGAATCCTAACTCAGGATTGCCAAATCTGTTAAAACACGTACTTTATGGTACTTAACTTTCAAATTTTGGAGACTTTGAGAATTTACTGGAAATATTAATAAATCATACATAGAGTATTCAACATATGAAACAAATGTGCCATTTTCACATTCACTTGTTTGGAACTTGGAATTCTATTTCCTATCAAAAGAGTAGTGTTATTAGGTTATTAAACTCCTTGTCAGCATGATTTTACTATTAGTATACACACACACACACACACACACATATATATAAAATGAAAGCTTTGTACAGTGTCAGATACATAATAAACACACAAAAATTTGCTGATTGATTAACTGCAATGCTTTAGTTCTGTTTATAATAATATGAGTATGACCAATAGCAGTATTATTTCTGCTCAATTATACACTGAGATAATGACTAATACTAAAAATTGTATATGTTTTAGTGTTTATACTACTAACAACTTTCATAATTCTAATGTAATAATTTCACTCTATTCTGGGTTAATTGAGCTTTTAAGTACTTGCCACGTGATCATCCTGTGTAATAATGTTTTGTTTTTGTTTTAACTTTTCCCCTGAACAAGTATCTTCAATAATACTATATAAAAAGTAAGATGGCAGCTTTTTGGTCTTTAATTGATTACTTAATAATGTCCTTTATTCTTCTAGTCAACATTTTTAAACCTACACTGAAGCTCTATCAATTAATTCTATACTTGAGTGCATCTAGATAGTAGCTAGAATAGTGAGGGTTCCAAAAGATAATTCACTTTAAAAACAGTTCTGATATATATATATATATATATATATATATATATATATATATATATATATTATCTAGCAATATATAGCAGCTTAGAAAAAAACCACAATATCAGTCTTGAAATATCTGAAACATTTTTATATAGACAAGATGATATTTTTTGTGCTATGTTGTTTCTGAAAAAAAAAAAAAAAACTAGAACCAATTTGTAAGAGTCATAAGAAATGAATTTGGTCTTAACTTAAGGTCGAATTCTTGTAAAGAATGTTCCCAGAAGTACAAATATTCTTTTTTAAAATATTTTTACAAAAAGTAATCTAACCCCTTCTGAATATCTCCAGTGCTTGGGAGCTTAATAGCTCATAAGACATCATGCTCTGCACCTGAGTGCTTCTAGATAGTAGCCAGAGCAGTGAGCACTCTAGAAGATAATTCATATGAAGAAAGGTTGTGATATATGTTACTTACTGATATATAGCAGCCTAGAAAAAAAATATCAGCTTCTAAAAGAGCATGATGTCATATGAAATAATGAACTCTGAGGCACTGGAGATATTCAGAAAGAGGAAATTTCAATGGTAATGGCCTTTAAAGTTCTGTTGAATTCTAAGATTCAGTGAGTCTATAATTTTCTGGGATCATTATCCCTAGCACAACACTGGTCAATATATGACCAGAAAGAAATGTGAGAGAATAAAGGAAGGATCAGTTTTTGGTGAGATGAAAACAAGGGTATACACATACCCATCCATAATTCTCTTGCACTGTTCCCAATTATGGTCTCTCCATAAAGTCATGATCCTCAGAAGAAATTATCATTTTTTAATAAGTCCGATCTCCCTCTTCAATTATGCTAATAACTTTGCCTAAAATTCATATGACTATTGATGTAAAAGTATCTTACCCATAGTCTTGGTGACCAAATAATATATCTTCCTCATTTTATAATTAAAAAATTGAATGCCAAGGGGACTGTGAGTTGTCTAAGGTTATACAGGACGCAAGATCAAAGATTAGATTTGAACTTGTGTCAAATGATTTCAAATTTGGTGTTATTTCCATCATTCCATGCTGTCTTTCATCCCTGCTGAAGCAATACATGCTAATGTCCCTATTAAATTATAGTTATTATACTTATAGACTTTAATAACATTAGAAATAAAATTTCCATGACATATAAAAATAAATTTAATTTAACATGTATTGACTACTACTGTGAGAAGAAACCTATAGTAGGTATTGGGGATATAGAGAAAAAAATTCCTATTCTCATGAAGCTTGTAATCTTCTGGGTATACCAATTGTTTTTGTTACAATTAAAATATTGAAAAGTAGAAACTAAATCTAACAAGGTGAAATTTAAAAGGAACTAATTTAAAAACCTATATTTGGGTAAAAACATTGTAAAATTCCAGGATATGGAATCATGTCAAAGATTTGATGTTGAAATATACTTAAAACAAAACAAAATAACAATTTGTGAAAAATTCTGAAGAACATCAGGATGCATGGAAATCTGGTTTTGGTGAGGGCATGGATATTAACATGAAAAAACAAATTATTACTTACAGTGAACATGCTTGTTCCTTCTTGTTCTCCTTCTATTTTGCATTTATGGACTAAATTACAATATATAAATAATAGGTTATAAAGAGGTAGATGAAGAAAATATTGAGGGAAATCATGATAGTACCCATGAGAAATGATTAGGAGCTGAAGTTAATGGATTGTTAATACCTATGAATCAAGTGCAATTAATTAACCAAAAAAATCATAATTCATATGTTCATGTTCATAATTCATAAAGGCAAAATATCTAGAGTGACCATAGGTGGTCAAATCATAACAGAAGAAGTGTTTTCAGTTTTGGGTATCATTTCAAGAAGAATATTGACGACCTGAATAGCATTTGGAAGAGGGCAACTAACACAATGAACATCATATAAAGACTAGTTGAAGGTACTAAATCTACATAGCCTAGAAAAGGAAAGATTTAGTTGAGTCATGGTAGCCATTTTCACATATTCAATAACTAGAACCTTCTTCTCACATATCAGGCAGTGCATTATAGTAGATAGAGAGCCAAGATTCATATTATGAAGATTTAGGTTTACATTTTGTCTCAGATTCTTGCTAGTTGTATGCTCCTGGGCAAATCACTTGACTGATTTGACATGTTTTAAAGGAAATACTCTATTGTAAAGTTCTTTGCAAGCTTTAAAATGGTTTACAAATGTCTATAATATAATAAAATAAGACGTTTTGTTCCCTAAATAAAACTATTCCAAGGTGAACTTTGCCTTTTTAAATTTCCTTCATAGTATATATAAATGGCCTATTATCTGGTATTTTCATATATGGAGAGCCCTAGAATTGGTTTATGCATTCAATATTTGTTCAGATAAAACGTTCTCTAGAGTTGGGATCTCATCTTTCTCTGGTTTTGCATCCTCTTTCAGCTATAAACACAGACATGAGCACCAGTGAGGTCTTCAATAAATGTTTTGTTGCATTGCATTGAATCTCTTTTGAATGCAATTTTACCCAAGCCTGGTACTACTATTTAAATATGAAAAAAAATGTCATCTCTGCTTTTTGCTTGGTTGAACAATATACAGGGATGTGTGTGTGTGTGTGTGTGTGTGTGTGTTAAAAAGAAATGATAATGCTCATAGAAACGTTGTAGACAGCCATGTGGCTGATTCACAATACATCCCAGAGTTTATTTTCTTATGATTATTTCCTAAATTTATAGAATCCTGAGGTTACCAGAATTTGTTAATGTGATGAATATCTCATTTATCTAGAAAAAGATTTTTTTTTGGCATTATAAAGACAGGATGGAATTTTTAAAGGACTGTGTGCTGTATATGTTCAAGGCCTTCATACTTATATTGTATGGATTTAAAAAAGGGAAAAACTAAATATTTCAAAATAATTTGTTAAATAATTGTCCAAATATCTTAAAATTGGCAAAGTGAAAACTGTTTTCCCACTCTTTTTTTTTCTTCTTCATTTTAAAAAGACCATACTTCAAGAGAAATTTAATCCGTGTTCTAATTCATTTATATAATTCATCAAAATTTTGTTTCATAAAAGTCATGTATCCTAAATCTTGTGAGATTTTTAATAAGTTTTTTTCTCTCTTCTCTCTCTTCATAAGGAAGCAGTCTTTTGCCAATGGTAACCCAAAAGGGAACCTTAAAAAGGTTCAAGTTTGTTTTGAAACTTAGAATCTATGAATTTCAAATGAATTCAGCCTTGGCCCAGTATGTTCTGCCCTCTATTTGGGCTTTGTAATAGTAAAGCTAATGGCATGAAGCAAAAGACCAAGTGGCAGGTTTCCATAGCTTTTGTTAGTTAAAGTTAGTCCTTCTGTGTGATTTTTGAAAAAAGAGTTTTGCATTTAATAAAATGCATTCCTCCAAGAAGTGTGACATCTCCTTAGAGAAAATATTATATCTCTGCAAAGACAAATTAAAGAACAGATGCTGAATTTATGAGCACCTTTGTCAGCTATCATTCTTTGGAACTGAAAGGCAGCTCCTAATAATGAGGTTCCCACAAAGGGAATGAAAGCCAAGACTCAAAGAATAATACCTTCTAAAAGTCATAATTGCTTATCCGGTAAAGGATTAGTTTCCATGCTTTTCAGAAAGGAAGAAACCATCTGGCAGGGAGAATCTTAATAGATTTTAAATCTGACTTATTGACATTTATATATTGCCAGAACATTTCAGATTAATTAAAAATAATCAGTTAAAACTACACATCATAATTTTCATGGCCAGTGATTTTTGAAGAATTCTTCTGTTTACATAATGCAAGATGTACATTATGGGCTGAACAATCCTCAATACCCCAGGTATTTCAAGGACACATTAAGAATGGTAATGTGAAAAGCAGAATGTACTATGCATTGCTTCAGGGTCTGATAACAAACTCCCTGTGAAGAACAAATTAAGGGTTAGTGTCAAATCTAATACTTTGAAAGCCAGAATTTTGGACCAAATCCTAAATTTTAGCCTATGTTTATTTAAATATAGCCCAGACCACCTTTATCTCAGCAAAGGGGAATTTTATACATGCCACCAGCCATGTAAAAATAAAAGTCCTTTATATTCACTAAAGCATGATAGTGTGCATATCTTTATGTTTGCATAATGATGGTAGCTTTCAGAGTATGGAATAATAGTGACTGATACTTATCTACTTCTTTGAAGTTTGCAAAAAGCTTTACAAGCTTCACAACTATCAAATAGGGTCAAAAAACATTATGAAGATTTTACAGAGGAGAAAACCAAGGCTCTGAAAGATTAAGTGACATGCATTCCCCAATTGAAAAATAGTCAAAGGATATGAAAAGACAGTTTTCAGATGAAAAAATTAAAGCCATTTATAGTCATATGAAAAAGTGCTCTAAATCAGTATTGATTAGAGAAATGCAAATTTCAAAAATCTGAGCTCCACTTTATATATATTAAATTGGCTAAGATGTTAGAAAGAGATAATGATGAATGTTGGAAGGGATGTGGGAAAACTGGGACACTAATGCACTGTTGGTGAAGTTGTGAACTGATCCAACCATTCTGAAGAGTAATTTGGTATGTTCAAAGGTCTCTAAAATTGTGAATAAGCTTTGATTTAGCAGTGTCTCTACTGTGTTTGTATCACAAAGAGATTATAAAAAAGGGAAATGAATGTGCAAGAATATCAGTAGCAGCTCTTTTTATGGTAGCAAGGAATTAGAAATTGAGTAGAAGCCCATAAATTGGTGAATAACAATATATGTTGCTTATGAATGTATAAGAAATGATGAGCAGACTGATTTTAGAAAAGGGCAGAAAAACTTACATGAATTGATGCTGAATGAAGTGAGCAGAACTAGGAAATAGTATATACAATAACAGCAAAATTATATAATGATCAACTATGACAGACAGCTTTTCTCAGCAGTGCAATAACCCAAGACAATTCCAATATACTTGGGAGGGAAAATGCCATCTTCATTCAGAGAGACAATTATAGAAACTGACTGAAGATCAAATCATGCTATTTTCACCTTTTATGCTATTTGTTTGCTTTTTCTTTTTTAGTGTTTTTTCCCTTTTTTCCTGATTTTTCTTTCACAACATCATTAATATGGGAATTTGTTTAAAATGATTGTACATGTATAACCTATATCAGATTGCTTGCTATCTTGGGAAAAAAGGGACAGAAGGGAGGGAGGGAGGAGGTAAATGGCCAGTTGTTGTTTATTTACTCAGTTGTGCCCAACTCTTCTTGATTCCATTGACCACGGTGTGCCACAACTTTCTCTCCTCCACCATTTCCTGTAATCTGTCCAAACTCCTATTTGCTGCTTCCATGACATTTATCAATTCATCCCATCCTCTGCCATCTCTTTTTTTTCTTTTGCCTTTAAACTTTCCCAACATTAGGGTTCTTTCTAATGAGTTATGTCTTCTTATTATGTGGCCAAAATATTTAAGCTTTAGTTTCAGTACTTGTCCTGCCAATGAATAGTATAACTTAATGTCTTTAAACATTTAGTGATTTGATATCCTCGCTGTCCAAGGGACTCTCAAAAGTCTTCTCCAGTACTATATTTAAAAAGTGTTCAATCTGTACCCTTGACTTTTTCTTAGAATTCAATACAGCTATATATTACTACTGAGAAAAATACAAAGCTTTGACTTTAGGGATCTTTGTTATCAAGGATATATCTCTGCTTCTTATTACTATGTCCAAATCTGCCTTAACTTTTTTTTTTTCCAAGGAGCAAGTGTCTTTATTTCATGGTTGCACTCATCATCTGCATATTTGAGTTCAAGAATTTAAAATTTGATATTGTTGCTACTTCTTCTTGCTGTATTTGCCAAGAAGTGATAGCACCAGTTGCCATGACCTTAGTTTTATTTTTTTGTTTTCTGAGGTTTTGGGGTTGTCTTTTTTAATAAACCTCGAGCCAGCTTTTACACTCTCTTCTTTCACCCTCTTGAAGAGGCTTCTTTATCTTCTTTACTTTCTGCCATCAGACTGATATAATTTGTTTTTCTGAGACTATTGATATTTCTCCTGGCAAACTTAATTCTAGCTTTTGATTAATACAGCCTGGAATTTTCATGATATACTTTGCATATAAATTAAATAAATACAATGACACCATACAGTCTTGCATCACTCTTTCCCCAATATTAAATCATTCAATTGTCCCATGTTTTAATTCTAACTGTTGATTCTTGTCCAGCATTCAGGTTCCTCAGGAGACAGATAAGATGATTTAGTACAAACATGTCTCTGAGGATAGCGTGAATGTCAAAACAGAATTTGAATACAGAACCTGATGATTTTATGTCTGACATCATCTAACATTCTGCTTCTCTAAAATGATTGATTATATTCCAAATATAATGTTTTCAATAAGTATTTGTCTTATTGGTGAGACTAATTTTTGTTACCTCTAAGAGAGTCTTAAATATACCATGTAATAAAAGCTTACAGATATAGGGCAGAGGACTAAATTGAGATCATTGTTCATAAATACTTCTTGTACTGCTTATTTCTAAAGAATATAAACTTACAAGAATAAAATCTGTAATATGCCCTTTTTAATATGAGTTATAATATCAATAGTGGAGTCTTATTAATGTTACTCAGATTTATTGATGGCAAAGTAAATAATATTATTTTTCATTAATACATCAGCAACCAATTGTTTCTCAAATCTTGGGCATGGCATGCTTTTTAATTTCAGATAGCCCGTAATTAGCTTTTCCCTTTTTTCTGCACCTAACGTCTATGATAGAGCAAAAAAAAAAAAAAAAAAAAAAGAGTGATTCTGTATCCTCATAGTAGGACATTTTCATGCTAAAGTGGTAGAAACAGGACTTTTAGGTTTCTACACAGCATTCTTATAAAAATAAAGCTTGTTTTTACGTGCAAATTCAGGATAGAAAGCCTAAGAAAATATGTTTTATTTGGGAGCCATTTGAAAGAGTGATTTTCCTGATCTAGGAAGGTGTGGGGAAACTGGTTATATCAGGACTCCAAGATCCTTATGATGATATTTTAAGACTTTAAGGCATTCTGATATAACCATTTTATGTGCCTTATAAAGTATACTTTGTGCCAGGCACTAATAAAAAAATGAAATTACTCAGTCTTACAATATCTAGGACAGGTGACTCAAGGCTTTACATAGAACTTCATGGCCAAATCTTAGGAAGCTGGAGCTCCTGTTGCTTCAACAAGATCTAAATGACTATTTATCAGGATGAATTTGAGTGAATTTTTATTTTAGGAGGAGTAGTGATGAAGAAGAATGAGGAGAAGAAAGGTGGTAATGAAGAAAATATTTTTTGGGTGAAATTCCACTAAATTACATTACTAAATTTCCATATTTTAATAACAAAATTTATCTTACAACTGAGCAATCTGAACTTTCAGTGGAAATACCATATTCCTCTTCTTGAGTTCAAATCTGGACTCAAACACTTATTAGTATCCTGGACAAGCTTAACCCTTTTGCCTCACTTTCCTCATTTATAAGATGAGCTAGGGAAGCAAATGGCAAACCATTCTAGTATCTTTGCCAAGAAAATACAAATGGGGTCACAAAGTTTTGGACATGACTAGAATGACAACAGTAACAATAACTTGATACTAGTAAATTATGTTACTTAAAAAATGAAAAATAAGAGCTATAGGGCTTAGCTTTTTAGCAGAATGATCCAATTTTCATTAAAATAAACTTGCAATATTTTAAAACTCATTTTTACAAAAGCAAAAAAAAATTGGTTGGAGTGAGTTATTATCAACTGCTAGCTTGATTATGTTTTCTGCACTTCTGTGGACCTAAAATTTCATATGCTCTGATACTTCTACCACCAAAAAAATGCAAAAGCTCCTTCAAAACCCCCAAATTGTGCTCTTTCTATGATTTATTTTTCCTTTAAACAGCATAGAGGATTTCCCTAATGCAATGTTGGCCTTTTTTCTTCTAATTTTAGTATCTCTCCTTCCCCAATGTATCACTTCTGCTTTTCTGTTGCCTCTAATTGTTTTTTGTTATATCCAAGGAAGTTTTTTTTTTTTTTTAATATCAAACACCAACTGCCAATAGGCAGCATGAACTAGTGTTGAGGAAGCTCAAATTCTTCTTTTGGCATCAAATGGACATGGGAACTTGGGTAAGTCTTAAACCCTTAATGCTTACAGGCAATTCTTTAAGGTTATATATTGCTGAATAGTTGCTGATCTGCATGGCTAGAAGGATTTTTGCACCTGAAGTTCACTAAACCTAAAAAATTACTAGCTCACAAGTCAAGTTGAGGGGAAATATATTTCATGATATTTACTCTAGGAAGATATAGCTGATTGAAAAGAAAGATTGGTACCATCATTAAACATTAATTTGTTCTGAAGCTTTTTTTCTACTTTTTACACAGAAATATTACTTCAGAAGGTATAATCAAATAAATACAAACTTAATTGAGATTTATAACTTAGCTGGGTTCAAATGTGGAAAAAGTGAGTTTTATGTAGATTTATTTGGACAGATTCCAGAGGGCTCTCATGGGCATCTCTATGTTAAATAACCATATCTGCTATTATCCTTCAACAATGCAAACTTCTTGTTGTTCAAGCTCCCAACTTCCTCACTGTCCCCTTTCCTCTGATCCTGGTGTTGGCCCCTCTGAGCAGTTATAATTTAAACTAACTGCTACCAACAGAAGTTGAATAGGTGTCTTTGGGGAAATTCTGCCCACTTCCTCAACTGGAAGCAATAGCAGGAATCTTTCAGAAGGCAGCTTGTGGGTTCCAGGACAATGACAACTGAAAATGAGATTTTTTTACCTATGAAGAGCAGGAATGAATGAATTGTCAACTACATTGCAGATAGTATAACATTATCTCCCTCTCCCCCACTTTCAAATCTATCCATCTCACAAACTTTGCTATTTTGATCAGTATTCTTATTTTTATCTCAATATATCTCATGTACCCTCTTGAAACCCTATTGTCTTATTATCTTCAACCTGGATTTGCAGATCTAATAGGTTGTCTAATTATGTTGGTAGCATCTCTAAATCTAGCTCCTATTTACTCACACAGACTCTACTTTGGTTCATGTTCTTATTACTTCTTGCTGGAAATACTGGAATACTTACATACCTTCCTTTCAAGAATCTTTTTTTTAATTCCTTTCCATCTTCCATACATTCCCCAGTGATTTTCTTGCAAGTTCAGATCTCAGCATGTCACTCCTCTGTTCAGCAAATCTCCATAGCTGTCTATTGATCCTAGGAACAAATATTTTTTTATCATCATCATCTCATTCTTTAAAAAAAATCTGATTTTTATCTACTAGTTCAATTATACAAAGATGTTATTTGGAACAGAGAAAATATATATGTAGTCAAGTTGCAAACCAAAAAATACTAGATTAATAGTAAAAATAAAAATGATGAAAATAAAATTTGGAGACCAATGCCATAGAAAATAGGGAGACATTTATGTAGTATGAATAAAGAATTACTTTGGCTAGATATGGAGATCAATTTTGGCAGTTGTAACATGAAGGAAACATGATAGGAACAGGAGGACCAATTGGACAGCTATTCCCACATTACAGAGGTGATGACCTGAACTGGGGTGTTCCTAATATGTTTGGGGTTGTATATTTAGAGTTAAAAGTAATTCAATTGGCTTCTGATCCAGTACACTCATGTTATGGATGAATATACTGAGAATCTGAGCGATTAAGTATGTTTATCCAGGTCACATATAGGGTCAGGAATTGAAGTCAGGTCCCTAATTCTACTCTTTTTCAGTGAATCATTTTCTGCTGATGGGTAGTTGTAAGATATATCATGCTGGTAAAAGGACTTCAAATTTATAGGAGATAAAGAAGTAAGAAAAATAGAAGATTATTGAGTTTTCTAAACTAAGTAGCTAGAAAGATGATTGTTCTATCAATAGAAGTAGACAAGTTTGAGAATGGGCAGTGTTTTCAGAGATAGGATAAGGGAAGGGAAGATGACTACAGTTTTGAATATGAATGAGCTCAAAATCCTATTACATCCAGGTGGATGTAACTGACATACAACTTGAGAGATGTAGGCCTAGAGGGCCATGGAGAAATCAAGATTGGATATATAGATTTAACATAGAATACATCTCCCATTACTGTATTATGAAATCAATTTTAGCATAGCTACAGTAAAATTCCATCATTAAAATTCTATTCTTTATTTCATTCCAGGTCTTTGCAAAGTGGGTGGTCTTCTGTACCATACTGTTATGTTTTAAAACATAGGCCAAAGACAGTTTAAGGAGGAACTGTGAATTACCTGGCTTGTGGTAAATTAAGTCTACATGTAAAAGTCATTTAAACTTTTCTGTATATTAATAAATTTAACACTGTACAATTGGATCCATAAATAAAAGGCAGTGATTGTAATGTAATTTATAGAAGGAAGATATTATTAATAATATTTGTGATCAATGAATTTTGATGATTTCTTTCTTACTAAAGGGCAGTTGCTATGCTGTTTCTTTTAGAGTGAAGGATAATTGTAAATGTACAAGCAATGTCAGGAAAATTAAATCTCGGATGATTTGGAGTGTGGGAACACAAGACATCATATATTGAGAAAGAGGTATAAATGGATTAAGAGAATCAAAGCTACTTTTGCACTTATTAAGTCTTTCAAGAAAAAATGAAAGAGATTTAAATAAATTGTGGGACAATATGGTCTCTTTCTATAATCCATTATGAAGAGCAAAGCCAAAATATTTTTAATTGGTCATATTGAGCTCACTATTTTCATCCTCAATATCATAATTGAAAGCACTCATTAAGTATGGGGATGTTTGGTATAATTGTTACCTTCTAAGACTTGACAATAAGTCTTATGAATAATTGAATAATAAGTATATTAACAATAATAAAATGACATAGATATTTAAAATATACATAAGTACCTAGGTGGCTGGGTGGAGTGAAGGAAAGGGAGAAAAAAATGTGGAAATTAAGAAAAATATAAAAAGAACAAAACCAGGCCAATCTATACTAATAATATCCACTTGTGGCATGATTAAGTATTTGCAAAGCACAGCCCCTTGGTGTTGGCGGTAAAATTGTGAGCCTTCCCTTTTAGAGAGAAGACAACTGACTCTGAGGTATTAAAATGCTACTAAAGATCTCACAGGCACTAAGTGGAAGAACGAGGAATCAAACCCAATTTTCTTAAGTCTAAGTCTGGTGCTCTTGCCACCACATCATGCCACCTCTTTTGGAACTTACTTAGCTTTTATGCACTTGTTCCATGTAGAACATGTTTTATTTCTATTAATTGCATAGCAAAGGGGAAAAGAGTAAGGTATATATTCATCTAAGGGAACTTATTGGAGGTACAACAAAAATCTTTTGAAATAGGAATTTCAGAATACCAAAGTTGCAGCTGCTTTCTTACATGTGAAATCCTATGGTCTTTGATGTACCATCATTCTTTCCTTGGAGAAAAATAAAATTTGAGTTTCAGAAAAGACATTTAGAAGCCTTCAAATCCAACTGGCTTATCTTGTATATGAGGAAGATATGCTTTAGAGCAAGGGTCCTTAAACTTTTTCTATTCACGACCCCTTTTTGCCAGAAAAAAATGTATGTGACTCTAGTTACCTGGATATATAAAAGAGGTGTGCAAATCAAACATTTACTGATAATAAATCATAATTTAGTGACTCTCATTTAGTGAGATGTCATATGTGGTTATGACCCACTGTTTAAAAAAACTTAGCTTGAGAAGAAATGAGTAAGGAAGGAAGCAAGCATTTCTTATTTGCCAGCTGGGTGCCAAGGACTGTATCAAGTTTTTTTTTTACTGATATAATATTACATGATTCTCATAATAACCCAATATGTAGGTGATAGTTTTTTTCCTGAAATCGTCCTCCTTGTCATTTTTATAGCACAATAATATTCTATTACAATCATATGCCAAACAAATCATATACAATCATATTCAGTCATTTGCCAACTGATGGACATTTCTTCAATATCCAATTCTTTATCACCACAGAAAGAACTGCTATAAATATGTTTTATGTAAATAGATCCTTCTTCCCCCCCCCCCTCATTTTTTTTAGTCTGCAGAATTCAAATGTAGTAATGGTGTGGCTGGATCAAAATATACACACAGTTTCATATCCCCTTGGTTCAATCAGTTCACAACTCCACCAATGCATTAGTGTCCAAATTTTCCCTTCCAACATCTATCATTTTCCTGTTCTGTCATATTAGTCCATCAGAAAGGTACCTTAGTGAAACCAGGTATTCCTTCTCCAAGGACAGAACTCTATTCACTATGCTAGCAGCTACTTTCAGAGATAAGATAACTTATTTGGAATCACACAATTAATTATTGATAAAAATAGAACAAATCTGTGACTCCTAAGGTGACCAGTAGTTTTTGAAATTCATAATACTACTGACACACTCTTTTATACTTTATGTAATTGTTTATCTGCTTTGAGAATATTTTATTACAAATTTGATTTTGTTTTCATTTTAATGGATAGTCCTTTTTCTCTACTTTACTTCCTTAAGTGTCAATATGCCATGCATTTTTCAATATAACTCTTGATTGAAAATGTACAAATGAGTTAAATTATAAGCATGCCATTTGTGACTATGTTCACACAAATGTTTCTTCTTGAATTTGAACAGAGATTATCCCTAGCAGAAATGATTATAGTCATTCTTGAAAGAAAATTCCATTATCCTTATAAATTGCATTGATCAATTCCTACCTTTTCTTTAGATCAACTGTTCATAAAATAGACATTAATAGGAGAATTACTTGGTTCTGACAGAGGGCTGAAGAAGATATGAGAAGAAAGTTAATTTATTGCTAACATTCAACCTATTCCATGATGTTTTAATCTTCAATTTGTCATTTTGACAAGCATTAACATTGTCACTCTTTAAGATTATACGGTTTATATATGTATATGCATATACATACATATTATACATATATAGACAGACATAATTTTTATTATAGTATATAAATACAATTTTAAACATCATATATTAATAATAACCATAATAAATGGGAGGAAATTGCCCAATTTAATCACTGCAGATGTCTTGTAATATTTCACTTTTCCTAGTTTTTTTGTTTTTATTGAGGTGGATTACTCTGTAATATAGAATTGATCAGTTTTTTGAATTGTCCATAACATTATCTCCAATTTTCCTAAAAAAGCACCAATGAAATTTTAGCTATAATCTCCTTTAGCGGAAACTCCTTTGGAGGGGGGTTAATTGTTATTGATGGAGAGGGGAAGGAAGGAGAAGCACCTTGAATAATACCAAACATAAAAATTGACTTCTAGTTTTCTATTTGTTTCCTATATATACCAACAGGGTAATTGACTAACCCAAAAGTATAAATTCTCTATTGTAAAAGATTCCCAATTTGATTTTCTATTAATAGACATAAGGTTTGAACTAACTTTCTATATTTGATTTTGTTACTGGTACAGTAAATTTAAAATTGTGTTAAGATCAATTTTGTAGGGAATTTTTAGAGGAGAGAATTTCTACAATTTAGGTGATCCAGTGAAGAACTCAAGTTCCATATTTAGAAACCTTTGATGAAGTGTATGCCATACCATGCTATGACCCTCAATAGAACCAAATGTGGGAATGAGAGAAATGATTATTAATAAGCAATATTTCTGAGATATTCAAAGTTGTCACATTCTCTCAGAGTCCTTAATTTTAAGTCTCTGGAAGGACATTGCTGATAATGAAATTGGACTAACTTTCTTGATCAAGACTCAATCCTGGCAAAAGCTAATGCCTTCTGCGCAGTCTTGGGTAGTGAGTACATTTTTGGAATACATTGGAAAACCATAAGTGATTTAGTAGAGAGATAGTTTGTTTATTCAAGGGTAACATGATGTCACCCTCAGGTCTTCACTTTAAATAGCTCACTTTTCTTTGTGTCATCCAATCAGAATTGATTGCTACTCTTTTTGAATACATAGTCTTTAAAGGGTATATGAACTACTAATCTGCCACTCTGTCTTTGATCTAAGAGAGTTTGCAAAATGATCATCCTCTTATTAATTTATATCCTACTGGCCTTATTAGAAAAATAATAAAATTACCCAGTAACCATGTCTTTTGATCCTTTTTAAACATCACAACTTGAATTCTTCATGCAGAAAAGTCTCATCTAGCATTTTATAGGTAACTGAATTAGAATTGTTCAAAACCACTAATTGCTTTAAAAAAACAACACCACATATATGAGAGGCCCCCACCAGAAAATATAAAACAAAGCAAAACAAAAACCAAACCTAAGGTATTATAGCCCCTGGCTTTATCTTTACTAGCTCCAAGATGTTCTTTTCCTCTGCTATAGACCCTGATGATTTATATAAATACAATATAAAATTATAATTTAAAAAAATACTCAATATATGGAGTTGACATATAATAAAGTCATACTTAACCACTTTTCATTCTTCTAATTTTCCCCAAAGGTTTGTCATGAGAGTCATACTTCACCTGTCGAACAAATGAAGAGGTTGCCAATATTTTCCTTTCTCTCTATGGTGATAAAGAACTTATACATGCTTCTCTGTCTGCTTAAGAGATCATGGGATTTTACTTCTCCCTCTATTACTAAAAGGGATAAGAGAAGTTAATGATGCAAATTCACCATTGAGTATGACTTTTGTTTTGTTTAAACACAGACTGGTATGTTCTGGAATTAGTTTTAATACTACTGTTCTTTCTTCAAGCTGGGGAAAATGGGCTCCATTTTGTTTTTGAGGAGGATCCTTCTAAACAAGAAAGTAAAAAGACTATGCATCAAAAAACTTTCTTTATATGTGTGAATATATTTAATAAGAATTCATTCCAGGAATATTTGTTGGACATTTCTATATGTAAAAACATGGACCTTACTTTTCCAAGTGAAAGGGTCAAAAAGGCCTATTTTAAACAGGATTTTCCTGTTTAAAATATTCCATGTTAGTTATATTCCATCTATAGGGATCTATGTTGTAATATCATATCTTAAATGAGAATGAAGACAAAAAATGAGCAACATAGGACAGGCAAAACTTATGCTTTTTGTTAAAGTCTGATTATTGGATAAATCATCAATTGGCTAACCAGAAAAACTCATAATACAATGCTCTTCTAAGCAGGAAACATGGGAGCAGGAACCATGCTTTTACCAATGGCAATAAGATTTTATAGAGATCATATATCATATATAATTTGAAAGTAAGATTCACAGGTCCTCTTTCTGATTAAATGTTATTGGTAAATTGATGTGATGAGGTCAATAGCTTCAAAATAGCATAAGTAAACAACAATCTATCACTATCTTATAGTGTTCATCAAGACATGTCAGCTAGTTGTTGGGGAAAGGGAAAAGTTATGGGAATAGGAAGAAAAAGAAAGGGAAAGGGGTAGGAAAATGTAATAAGACAGGAAAAAGGGGAAAGGAAATAAACGGGAAAGGAAAGGGTAAGGGATACTGTACTCAGCGAAATAAACAATTTTAAAACAACAAATGGTTAGGTAGGTAAATAAATATAGTACCCCTGCCTATACACCAAACTTCACACACTAAAATGATAGCTAAATTACTACACTATTTTGTATTAAATTAAAATTATTTTTTTGTGAAAACACTTTAACATTAAAACATTATATGAATGCAAGTTTTTATTAAAATTAACAGAAATAATAATTATTAAGATTTCAATACTTTAATGATCCTAAATCAGAGGTGTTGTAGGTAAGGATAGTCCCTTCGTAGATACAGATCTACATTTTTCCCCCCACTTATAACAAGTGGTCATCATGAATAGCAATGGCCAAAAAAAAATTTCCCTACCCTGATATTCAACTTTTTGATGATGAGGCTCTCCACAGTGAATTAAGACAGATACAAAATCTGCTTCTGCTACCACACTGAAATTCATTTCATTTTATGAGTGATTGTTAGAACTTGCACTTTATTTGCATAACTTCCATTAATTATTATCTTTATATTACATTGAGTCATCAAAGTAAAACTGTTGAAGAGTCAATCCAAATCAATAAACAATTATTAGCTACTCATGATGTTCCAGGCATTGGGCAAATTTCAGAAAAGATAAATAAGAGCAAAAAGAATAGAGTTCCTGCCCAAAGTAAGCTTATATTCATATGGGAGAAGCATAAAAGGAAGCATAAATGTAGGAGAAAGAGTTGAAGGAGATAACCATATAGATGCTGTGGAAGAAATTGGCCATGTCAGGGGTGGAGCTGAAAGAAGAATAAAAATATTATTATGGATGACTTGGAAACTTCTTAAGATGGAGATCCTAGAAAGAACTTAGTGATTGGAAGAAGATTTTCCAGGGTGAGAAGGGAACTGAGACATGATCAAGAAATCTGAAAGGTTTTTTTGTACTTATTTGTATTCCAAATGTTTAACACAATGCCTGGTTCATAGTAAGTGTTAAATAAATCCCTGTCATGGACAGTAGTAAAGTCAGAAGAATTTAAAAGTGATCATAACTTGCCTGTTTATATATTCAAAAGTGAGATTCCAGAAACAGTTCACCCATAAAAGGAGGGGATGAAGGATAAAAGGAAATTCTAGGGTGAGAAGAAAGTTAGAACATAGTGGAAAATAATAGAGCAGAATCAGGAGTTGAGGGAAAGTAGAAGAATGTGTGAGAAAAAAGAATGGGTCAGAGGAGAAGTCATAATGTTCAAGACAATATTAAGATTGATAATAATAAGAAACTGATTTTAGTAACAATTATTATTTAATAACCAATTTCATTAATGGCTTATCATATCTGTTTATCAGATTTTGTAAGAATTCAATCAATGGATTTAGGTTTAAATGGTGTATAATGAATGATGTCACTATTCCTTACTTAACTCTATAAGCTCTTTTTTTTTCCTCAGTCTGAGTCTGATTCATTCACCTGTCCCTACACCTGCTCTAGAAGAGGAGGATGGTTTCCATGGGAGTTGGCCATGAGGCTACACTTACTTTAAGGGTCTTAGTGATAATCTTCTTGTGAAAGTAATGTACATCAGCATATAACTAGCAAATGTGCTCCATATTTACACCAATCAGTTACAATGGGACTTTTAACCCTTAAGCCTGAAATATTGAGAAGCCAAAAATAATTTAATCATAACATATTAATAAAACATACTCAGTAGAAAGAAAAAAAATAATGAAAAATATCACAGTCCACTTAAAAATCTTTATCATACTGTCTCATCAATACATACACTTGTCCAAAGAGGGAGAATGGACACAAATTTACATACATGTAATAGAGATATGAGTAGGGCAACCCATATCTCCATAGAAGCTTACAAAAATAGCCTGTAAGTATGATGCCTATGGTCTTTTTAAGGATCAGTATGCCCCTGAAATCATATTATCCTCTTCTGAGACTCTTTCCTCTTTTATTGTATGAAGTTGTTTCTTTGCTATTCTTTTATTTTTGAAACAATGCTAATTAAAAAAAAAACTAACTGATGAATTATTCCTGATGTCTGAGAACCTCCCCAGGTGCTTTTGCTTGGCTAGGTGTTGAAGAAGAAGTCTAATACTCTTTTAGTGCAAATCAGTTCCCTTTAATCCTGGTGACTGCAAAGCAATTCAAACATTATTCTCTATAGGTTTTGAGAGATTTTACCTCTCTCAAGCTATAGAGAGAAGTAAAGAGTGATCAGAATAAATCTTTGAGGGGCTTACTTATCTCTCAAGCTAGAGAGAAAGGTAGCCTCTCTCCCAGTCCCCTCATCACCCAGAGGAGAGGCTACACCTTTCTTCTCAACAGCTGTCTCAAAAAAGTAGAACTTTTCTCTAATCAGATCAGCTCCCTACATTATCTTCAGAGCCTTTAGTCAGCTGTTTTCACTTCTGTCAGTCTATTAGCTCTATAAACTTCTTTGTGCTAAGTTCTACCTTATAACTAACTTGTGTGTTGGTTTCAGTAAATATTACTTTTTGGTGGTGCCCATATCCTCTCTCATTTGGATTCATTATTTGCTGACTCTTGCTGAGGTTCTGCTGCTTCAAATTAAATTTTATTCTTGAGGAAAGAACCATCTCTAATTTTATGCTAAAACATCTATGGCCCATATACAATATTCTTGTAGTACCCAAAATACTTCTTTCTTTGATTTTTTAAGGAATATTCAATAAACTTCAAAATCCTAAAGCAGTCTTATATAGGTCAGCTTATGGAAACAAGGTATTGTAAACTACTTTTATAGTCATTCTGTATCTTGACCTTTGAAGTGTTTTCTCTCAGATGCTCAAAATTTTATTTTTTGACACTGAATTTCTCTATGATTCATGCAATTTGATCTTTTTCTGCCCTATATGACAGCATATAAAGAAGATAGGATATTATAAGGGCATTTACTAATGACCACAAACAATGACAAAACTTTCTTAAGAGGGCAAGTAGTAAAAGAATGCTTATTGTCTCTGAAATTCTTTTTTGATGGAGATACCTATTCAAATGAGTACACATATAAGATGTAAAATATGCTGGAATTTTAAATTAAGTTGCATTCATGTTTAATTTGATGTTAAGTGCATTCTAAAGCAAACATTTCTTTAGAGTCTTTTTCCCCAAAGAATTTTTTTCCTGACACATTTTCTGGTGAAATATTTGACAATTTGAATGCATACAAAATCCTGCCTTTGTCCACAGATAGACAGGCCATCTTTTGCTATTTTTGGTTTATAAAAAGGTAACAGAAATGGAAATAGTTATTCCAGAACAGCATCTCTCCTTCTGACAGCCTGTACATTCCAGGTGCTTTGAAAACTTTGAAGCTGGTGTAGGCCATAGAGGTCACATAGGGAGATAGAGATGCCTAGTCTTTTTGGTGTCTGTGCTTTTATTTTACCTCTGGTTCTTTATAATCTGTGCATTTTAATATATTTGTGAATAATATTTCCATCTGCTCTGTATATTAGCTGTTCTCTTATTTTTAAAGAGAAAAGAGATTTTTATTTACATTCTAGCTGAAAATATCAATACATATGCTTATGTGACCACTGCATAATTGAAATAAGTCATCAGAGATGTATGGACACAAAAGGTTTTAGAAAATAAAATGACTAATAATGGGATGCATGGCAAATTTCTGATGCTACTACCTCCCTTTCTTTTTCTCTCTTTTGTTAAAGAAAAGAGTGAATACATTCTTAGCATTCCTGGGATGAAAATTTTCATGTCTGATTTAGATTTCTCTAAAAATTGGTAATATCTCTTCTTGAATATAGAAAATATTACTTGGATAAAAGATATATGTGATATGATAAATCAGCTACTGTTCTAGACTTTCTGTGATACTAAGAATTGATAGTTTACATATATTATGGGGCCATCTCAACTATTTGGTAATTTACACAAACAACAACACCTCTATTCCACTCACTATGATATGAATGTGAAATCCTGAAATATATATTTCCATGTTAGGCATATTGCTAACAAAAGTGAAAAATTAAAGGAAGTCAGAAAATTATATTTCAGTTTGCACTTTTGGTTGATCAAGTATCTATTTGAAGGTGGTGTTATCCAGATAGAAGTGTAACCACTGCTTTCTTGATCTACACTCTAATCTTTACCCAGAAAGGGTCACTGCTTCCCCGTAGCTGCATGTCCTATTGCTCTTCTTGACCCTGATACCTTGACCAGGTGTTCTACTACCTTGACTGATCACAAGCATCCCTTTGCATCCTACAACTTCTACCTAGAATCACAATATAGTTGTAGTTACCACCAGCTGCAAATATTGTCAGAAAATAATTCCCTAAAATTTCATTCTAATCACTTGTCTCTCCCTCAGCATCATTGGACTTAAATCTTTCCAATGTGTTGCTACTACTCTGCTTTTCCCGTAGCCTAGAAAATCCATTGTTCGTGTTCTTAGTTTACTCTTAGTTGGGTTGTACCCAACCTTGCAATTCCTCCCATGTGACTCTTAAGTTGTCTTGGACTTGAAAAAAATTTTCCTTGTCCCTTTGTTGTCCTATCCACTCCAAATTTTGATGTGAAGACTTATTTTAGAGTTGTTTGAAGGGGAATATGGGTTGAGTTCAACTAGGTCCCAGTATGTGCTATACCATCTTTCCTCTACCTCCTTGATCAGAAGATGGCTTTTATCTGGCATTTGAAGGAAACCCAAAGACAGAGATGAGGAGATGAGGAGAGCATTCAAGGAATAATGCACACAATCCTTCTGTCATCCCCCTCAATAAGTATTTATTAAAACCTTAACTATATGCAAGGTAATATAGGGGACACAAAGGAAGAAGAAGAAAAATTTCTTCCACAAGGAACTTGCTTTCCAGAGGGAGGATTAACAGGTTTTTGTTTGTTTATTTTGTTATTTTACCAGACTTGCGGTTTCATTGGTAGAAATAATTTACAATAAAGAAGTTCCCTTGAACTGATTCTTATCTACCTTAGAATCTTAGAAAAATACCCAAGCACAGAGCTTTAAATGGTTTGTCCAAGTTCTCATTATCAGTATGGGTATGATGGCAGGACTTGAATTCAGGACTTTATGATGCTGGCATCAGGTGTTTGGGTAATCCCCTACTTTGTGAGGGGGCATGATATGTAAATATTTAAGTTCAGGTACATAATTATCTGATGAGAAAGAAAGCACTAACACTGAAAGGTGTCTGAAACAATTTTCTAGATAATATGGAAGAATAACTGGGTCTTAAAGGACTAGTTATAGGAAGTTCAGATGAAGAAAGTGTGTATTCTAGGCAAAGGGCAGAAGGTGGGATATTGAATACTGAGGTTAAGAATGAAGGAAGGAAATAAACAGAGATTAACATCTGTGATGTACTAGCCATTGTGATGAGCATTTTGCAAAATATTATCTAATTTCACTTTCACAACTTCGGAATAACAGTTATTATTTTCTCCATGTTATAGATGTCTCCATTTTGAGGCAGAGAGAAATTAAATGATTTATCCAGAGTCACAGAACTAGTAAGTTTCTTCAAACAAATTTGAACTCAGACCCTCTTAACTTCTTCATCAGCACTCTATCAACTGCATCACCTAGCAAATGGCTATAGGTACTTCTAGGTGGCCTGGTGGATGATATGGTGGCTATAATATATAGTATGTTAAGAGAAGTAATTTCTATTTAAGTTTAGTAAAAGAAAGCAATATGCCAGAAGATCACCAGTAAGGATTATGGATGAAAGCTGGAGAGAAATTATCTCCTCTAATCGCTTCATTTTGCAACCGTTTAATATGTTAAGTTGATCTTTACTGCAAAATAAGTTCTAGTGCTATTATTCTCCTCATTTTTGGAGATGAAGTTTGCTTAATTAAATAGTGTGTAAGACAATAGGAACTCAGACCTACTGGATTAAAAGTACACCATTTTAGGGGCAGCTAGGTGGCACAGTGGATAGAGCACGAGCGCTGAAGTCAGGAAGACTTGCGTTCAAATCTGGTCTCAGACTTAACACTTTTTAGCTGTGTGACCCTAAGCAAATCACTTAACCCAAATTGTCTCAGAAAAAAAAATAATTTTACCCACTATCTCACCAGCATGACTTCGTATGTGAAGGAAATTTTGGAAAATGGCTGTATGAGAGCAGCAGTTGATAGACAAATCATGGAGGGCCCTAAAAACCAACTTAATCAGTTTGTTCTTTATCTAGGGGCAAAGAGAAGCCATTAAAGTGACAGGAGCAGATGGAAATTTATTGATTGTATGTAGGAGTTGTTTCAGTTTTTGTACTTATATTCTCATTGCTTAGCAGAATGACAAACATGGAGGAACTTAGTTAATGCTTGATGATTATTGACTAATAGGTTTGTGTTTTAGGAAGAATTGTTGGGCAGTTTTGTGGAAGATGGTTTAGGAAATGGTGAGGATGAAAACCAGGGAATATAAAACAGGTGAGAGCAGCTGTCTGCATGTGAATGAATAAGGGTCTGAGCTAAAGAGATGGTTGTATGGCTATATATGTATAGAGAAGGGAATATATTGGGAATACTTAGTGCAGGATTGTTTTCTCTGTCTTTCTCTTGGTAGGCCCAGTGGTTCCAGAAAGAAATTTCCTTAACAAGGAAAAGGGCCAGAGAACACAATGCATAAAAATCATGCTTTTGCTGCAGCACTCTCTAACTCCAGGGGAGAAAGAACCATACTTGGACTCAGAAGAACTGGATTTTAATTTCAGTTCTTCTAGTGACTATGTACATGATGACTACTTGGGCAAGATAACTGATGTTTCTTAGTCTCATTTCTCCATCAGAGGAAATAATTACTTTTAAACTACTTACCTCATAAGTGTATTATGAGGAACAAATAATACATGATAGATTGATATATATGTATGTATATACAGATGTATAACATATATTTGTCCATAGAAATATATCATATCCATGAATATATATTTCTATATATTTATATGTATATATACACATAAATCATACATATATTTAAAGAATTATTATACATAAGGAAAAAAACACTTTTTTTTAGAAATTATTCCAATTTTGACTTGGCCAATGACGTCTGAATATTTTTGTGGTCAAGTGGTTCTTTAAGATAAGTAGGCCTAAGTTTTTTTGGACAACACTATGGAGTTGAGGGAGCAGAATAAAGAGAGATACCAGGAGAAAGGGACAGCCCTCTCTGTTTTGCTCTTAGGCAGGCGTACTTGCAGAAAATTAACTAGACTGTGAAGTAGAGGATTAAGCTGATTCTTATTCTTAGTAAATGATTCACAACCTTCAAAATTTTTTTCTTGACATTTGATTGCTTGAAATTTGGCATTTTTAACTATGGGGTTTTAAATATTCTGCATTTCATTTGAAATGTAAATTGATTAGAACTTTTTTTTCCCCCATGATACATAATAATGCTGAAGTACCTTTCAGAATGGGTGATGTTCCATAGAGCTCTGGGATAAAGGATATGTGCTAATTCTATCTTTCCTTAACTATTCATTTTAATGTTCTACACTTTACCCTGGTTGAAAATGATATAATTAAGAGGGGATGCTAAAGAATCCAAGTGCTTTAGAATGGCAAACCACAAAAAAGAAATTAACACATTTAATACAAGGACTATATATATGTATGCATGTATATATGCATATGTATATGTATATATAGACATTTTTTCTTTTCTAATTTTGTATTTATGTTTATCATAAATTTAAAAACTTAAAAAGGCTATATTTATAAAAGGCCAGACATTAGAATAAATGAAAAGGTTCAGTCAATCTTTCAGATATGTTGTCTATACCAAACCAAACATCCTGAATAGTGAATTTAACCTACTTCTTTTCATCAGTATGACTTGATGTCATAGGTGAGATCATAAATGATCTAGTGAAAAATATGCCACTTTTTAGAATATTTAAGCCTACTCCAATATGTAACACTTTCCAATTTCTCTTAATTATGGGACAAGGCCATTTCATTAACCAATCACTGTCAAGCTATCATGGGATTATATTCTAGGTTTGTTCTGCTTTTACAAGAAGGACCTAGAGCTACATTAAAATTCTATCTTCTCCCTCAGTTTCAACCATTATAAAAGACAAATTTATAGTACTTAGAAAATGCTGCTGCTATCATAATGATGTGACATGAGTGCAAGTGTCATTACCTGCATTTTACAAATAAGCAAACTAATGTTTTTGTTTTTGTTTTTGTTTTTTTGTTGTTGTTTTTTTGTTGTTGTTGTTCATGGTTATTCAACTAGAAAGTGTATATTATTGGAACTTAGATGGTGCAATAAATAAAGCGCTGGTCTTGGAGCCAGGAAGACATGAAATCAAGTGCAATCTTAAAACTTAAAAACTGTGTGACCATGGGCAGCTATGTGGCACAGCAGATAGAGCACCAGCCCTGAAGTCAGGGCCTGAGTTCAAATTTGTTCTCAGACACTTAACACTTCTTAGCTGTGTGACTTTGGGCAAGTCACTTAATCATTGCCTCAGCAAAAAAATAAAAATAAAATAAAAAATACCTGTGTGACTTCATGCAAGTCACATAACTGTTGCCTCAGTTGCCTCAGATGAAAAAATGGAAGTAAAATAGCACTTAACGATTTTTGTGATAATCAAGTACAAATATTTGTCAAATATTTAATAAAGTATCTGTAATATAATTGTTTTACAAATTTTGTTTTATACCAAATTCCTTTTATATCACAAATGTAGTTTGTATTCTTAGACCGGGGAGAGAAAAAATAAATAAATGATATTATAGACCAATTTTCTTAATGCATATGAATATAAAAACATTAATAAAACATTAGCAATGAAATGACCATATTATTTCATGAGGATCATCCATTATGACCAGGTGAGATTTCATTAGGAATGTAGAACTGACTCAATATCAGAAAAATACTAGTAAAATGGAGCATAATAATAACAATAACAAAATCATACGATTATTTCAGTAGATGAAGAAGTCCTAAACCAAATATAATATCCATTTCTATTAAGAACACTAGAAAGTTTAGGAATCAATGGAGTCTTTCTTAAAATGCTAAGTAGTATCTATCTAAAAACAAGAGCAAACATTACTGTAATGAGATAAACTTGAAGTCTTCCCAGTAAGATCAGGAGTGAAGCAAGGATATCCATTATCACCACTATTATTCAATGTTGCATCTATTATAGTAGCTAAAAATGCTAGCTTTAGCGGTAAAGGAAGAAAAAATATAGAAGGAATAAAAATAAGCAAGAATGAAACAAAACTATCACTATTTTGCAGGTGATATGATACTATATTTAAA
>JAJPUD010010820.1:48134-58711 GCA_023553655.1 Myrmecobius fasciatus
CTGGAGCAATAACTACAATTTCAAACAACATACAACTTTGGCAAAATTGTAGGATATAAAATAAGGCTATATTGTGTATTGTATGTATGTGTATATATGTATTATATATATATGATACATATACAATACATGTATGCATGATAAATCTTGTATACATTTGGTTTAAAAATTTGTTTGCTTTAAAATGTTTACTTTTCTGAACCTGTACTGTATAGCCTATTGATGGTATTCGTGAAAAATTTAAAGAGATTAAAGAAATCAATACCAAAAAAAAAAAAAAGCTTATCCTTGGTGAAGTGGATAGAGCACTAGCCCTGCAGTCAGGAGGCTCTGAGTTCAAATCTGATCTCAGACAACACTTCCTAACAATGTGACCCTGAGCAAGTCACTTAAGCCCAATTGCATCAGGGAAAAATATATACATCAGTACTTGTATATGTTAACAATAAAATCCAGCAGAAAGAGATAGAAAAAGAAATTTTATATATATTTTTTCTTTTTTTATTAAAGCTTTTTATTTGTATAACATATGTATGGGTAGTTCCCCAGCACTGATCTTTACAAAGCTTTCCATTACAAATTTTACCCCCAGTTCCCTCCCCTCCCCTAAATGGCAGGAAGTCCATGACATGTTAATAATGTTGAATTACTTGACAAGTTATGCAAGAAAAATCCTATCTACAAGAAAAAAAAAGAAAATCAGAGAAAGGCAACACAATGCAAGCAAATATCAATAGAGATCATGAATATGTTATGTTGTGGTCCATATTTCATATCCCTCTCTCTGGGTGTATATGGTTTTCTTCAGTGAACAACTGGAACTGGTTTGAGACAATTCTTTATTGCAGAGAGCCATGTCCATCAGAATTGATCATCATGTAATACTGTTGTTGCTGTGTATGATGATCTCCTGGTTCTGCTCGTTTCACTCAGCATCAGTTCATGCAAGTCTCTCCAGGCCTCTCTGAAATCGTCCTGCTGGTCATTTCTTACAGAACAATAATATTCCATAACATTCATATACCATAATTTATTCAACCACTCTCCAATTGATGGGCATCCCTTCAGTTTCCAATTTCTAGCCACTACAAAAAGGGCTGCCACAAACATTCTTGCACATGTGGGGCCCTTTCCCTCTTCTAAGATCTCTTTGGGATATAGGGCCAGTAGAAACACTACTGGGTCAAAGGGTATGCACAGTTTGATAACTTTTTGAGCATAGCTCCAAATTGCTCTCCAGAATGGTTGGATCCGTTCACAGTTCCATCAACAATGTATTAGTGTCCCAGTTTTCCCACATCCCCTCCAACATTCATCGTTATCTTTTCCTGTCATTTGAAAAAGAAATTTTATTGAAAAGAATTGCAAACAACATGAAATACTTGGGACTTTACCTTGCAAGACAAACCAAAGAATAATATTACCAAAACAGATCTAAATAACTAGATAAATGTTAATTGCTGATGGATAAATTGAACCAATAAAATGAAAGCTAGAAAAGAAACAAAATTCATCTGCAATAACATAATGTCAAGAATATCTGGATAATCAATGAAAAAGAATGTTAAGGAAAGTGCATTACCAATTACAGATTTCAAACTATATTACAAGGCAGTAATCATCAGAATAATCTGGGACTAGCTAAGAAATAGTGATAGATTAGAGGAATAAATTAGATGCATAATTGTGTTGCTGTTCAGTTGTTTCAGTCCTATTTGACTCTTCAGGATGCCTTTTGATTTTTCTTGATACTAGAGTACTTTTCTTTCCTTTTTCAGATCATTTTGCAGATGAGAAAACTGAGACAAAAAAGGTTAAGTTACTTGCCTAGGATCACACTGTTAGTACGTGTCTGAAACCATATTTGAACTCAAGAAATATGTCTTTCTGACTTCAGGCCAGGCTAGACTCGATCCATTGTGCCAACTAGTTGCCCCATAGATAAATAATATATAGTAAACAAGTGTTCGATAAAACCAAAGATCTATTTTAGGAAAAGGAACTCACATTTCAGAAAAAAATGCTGGGGAAACTAGAACGAAGTTTGGCAGAAACTAGACCCAAACTAATACCTCACATCATATAGTAAGATAAAGTCAAAATTAAAAAAAATTATTTGGACATAAAAAGTGTTATCATAAGTAAATTAGGGGAGCATGCAGAAATGTAGTGGATATACCTATTGATAAAGCGAAAGTTTAGGACCAGAGAAAGAAAGGATCACAACATATAAAATGGATGATTTTGGTTACTGAAATTACAAAGCATTTGCACAAATAAATCAAATATAGCCAAAAAAGTGAGGAAAACAGAAAATAGTGGGGTAATTTTTAAAGGATGTTTCTCTAAACTAAACTAAATATACAAAAATAAAACTCATTCCCAAATTAATAAATGGTTTATATATACATATATGTGTGTGTGAACATGAAGTTTTCAGATATAGAAATCAAAGATAATAATAATAACAAGGAAACATATTCTAAATCACTACTGATTAGAGAAATGCAAATTAAAACACCTGTGAGGTACTGATTCAAACCTGTAAGATTGACTATCATGATAGAAAAAAGGGAAATGACAAATGCTGGAGACAATGTCACAAACTGATACACTAATGCATTGTTGATGGAGTTATAAACCATTCTAGAAAACAATTTGGAAATATGCCCAAAGAAATATAAAATTATGCATAACCTTTTACAAAGCAATACCACTATTAGGTATGTATCCTTAAGAGATCAAAGAAAAGGGACGAAGACCTATTTGTCTATATGTGTGTGTGTGTGTGTGTGTGTGTGTGTCTTCTCTTTTATTGGTGACAAAGAATTCGAAATGGAGGAGGGGGATTTCCATAAATTGGAGAAGGAATAAACAAGTTATTGTATATGATTTTTATGGAATGCTATTGTGCTATAAGAAATGATGAGCGGAATGGTTTCAGAAGAACCTGGAAGGACTCAAATGGCCTAAAATAAAGTGAAATGAGCAAAATCAGGAAACTGTTGAACACAGTAACAGCAACATTGTAAAAATGATGAACTATGAAAGACTTATCTACTTTAACCAAGAGAATAATCCAAATTAATTTCAAAGGACCTATGATAAAAAAAATTCTATCCACATCCAAAATGAACTCAGAATGCAAATTTAAATATGCCTTTTAATGTCTTTACCTTTATTGTTTTATTTTGTCTGTATGTTTTCTTGGAACATGGCTAATATAGAAATATATTTTCCATAACCTCAAATGTATAATCAAAACCAAATTGGTAACCTTTTTATGGAGCAGGGAGTGAGGGGAAATATTTGAGATTCAAAATTTGAATAATGATAGCTAATTTTAGGAAAAGTTTAATGAAACAATAACATTTTTAAAAAATGTTCCTTTATCCCTTGTTTCCCATGATTGTTGTTGTATAGACACTAAGCAACTGTTTTCAGGATGTTTAATGGCTAAGAACTGAATATTAACTAATAACTTCAGAAGGAGGGAAAAAAGAACATGAATTATTTCTATTCATACATCACTTTATAATGCTAATTCTTTGCTTAAATTCAAAATAAACTATCCAAATTATAAGGCTTACAGAACCATGGAAACTTTAAGATCATCTAATCCATTATTTTGTTTTTACAAATGAAGAAGCAAAGACACAAAGAATTTAGATGATTTAGTCAATGACACACTGTAGCAGAGCTGAGAATTAGATATGAATATTTCCTGAGCTCAAAAAAGTATTCTTTCATCTATACTTTGAAATTTCATAATATTTCAACTGAAGGAAACATTATAGATCATCTAGTTGATCAGACATCAAACATTGAGATTATTAAATCTAAATTAAAATCAAACTGTTTCAATTTCATGTTTTTTATTTTCATATTTTATGCTTTTTGTCTACATTCAGTGGTTAATTGTTCTAATGAAGACAACTTTTTACATAACAAATAATCAGTTTTAAGAAGAATAGCATAAATACAACTTCATTCACAATTTACTAAATGCTATTGCATATATTGGGTTTATGACTCTACATTTTTATCAGCAACTAGTGAGGGGGAAGGAGTGTATTTTGAGACGACTACAGATCAATCTCTTGTATGTAGGCTAATGGACTTTGTTCAAAATCCCAACACTTTCCAGTGTGAAGAGTCATATATCTTATGGCTATGATATCATCAGATGCCTATGCCATCACAACCTTGAAATATAACTTTTATTAAAGTAGAAGAGTAATTCCAGATATTAAAAAAACCTTGATGGGTAATATGAGATTTATCAGGAGAGTGTATTTTTAAAAAATCTAATGCAAAATGTTTCGTAGCTTCCCTGTTCATTGTGTATTTATTTCATAGACAGCCTTAATTTATTCCTTGTTTAAAAGAACAAGGGAGGAAAAAAAATCTTTTTCTTTAAGTTCAACTCTCATACACGAACCAGCTTATTATGGAGTAAGATGATATCAAAAGAAGTGATGGAATCATGAATCATGTAATTTATTTTAATATGCCTCTCTTTTTATCTAAAATTATATACAAGTTGTTTATTTTCTTAGATATCAGAAAGGAGATTTTTTTCTATGTGCTTAAATTGATGAAATGCAGATATTTTTCACTATATGACAACATGGCATATACATGCAAATCTAAACATAGATACACACATTTATATAGATACATAATTGATACACATACATGTCAAATAATGACAAATTTGAATTATTTATGTGGATAACATCACATTCTTTGAGTATCTTATAAAGATGTATACTAAAAACCCAAGTGAAAGAAAGAAGTTCATCAAAGAAGTTCTTTCCCTATGGAGATGTGATTATCAAAATACCATGTGTTTTGCTACTCTGATACATGGCCATTGCAAATGAAATAGTCCATGATGGATCTGCAGTGAACATTTGGAAGAGTATTAGCTTTAGAATCAGAAGACCCAGTTTCAATCTCAGATCTTCTATTTATAATGTATATAGAAAACCACTTGCAGAAGTTCTATCATAACTGGACTCAGTTTCCTCAGAAGTAAAATAATGAATAGAATTAGATGACCTCTTAGGTCCAGTTCTACATCTATAATACTGTGATCCAGCTATGAGAGGCTTATGGTCCATTTCTCCTTGCAGCAAGGATGTTGATTTATGCACAAGAAGATAATGAAAGCAATTTTCTTTTTTCTTTTCCTTCTTTCCTTCCTTTTTCCCTCCCTCTCTCTCTCCTTTTCTTCTTCCCTCCCTCTATCCCTTCCCTTTGTTTCTTGATTTCTCTCTTTCTTTCTTTCTTTCTTAATTTCTTTCCTTCCTTCCTTCCTTCCTTCCTTCCTTCCTTCCTTCCTTCCTTCCTTCCTTCCTTCCTTCTTCCTTCCTTCCTTCCTTCCTTCCTTCCTTCCTTCTTTTCTTTCTTTCTTTCTTTCTTTTTTTCTTTCATCTACATGCCCCAGAACAACATGCTAAGCTCACCATGAAAGTTTTTTTTCACACTGAGGTGAGAGTTGAGCATCATCCAGTTCAGACCATGCCAGAACACCACCAGATCCAACAAACCAAGATTACGTCTTGGACACCACTGAATCAGCTGTAGCAGTAACTGCTTCTGAAAAAAATATAATCTGTTATCATTCTATGGAAGAAATAAAAAAAGTCAACAGCTTAGTAAAGAAGGCAGAAAATATTGCTGAAGAAAATACTCTAAAAATAGAACAGTCTAAGTGGTAAAATCCATGGTAAATGGTAAAACAAACAAATAAATAAATAATTAAATAAACAAATAAATAAATAAAACGAACAAAAAAACCAGTGAAGAGTGTCTTGAAAATCAGATATGTCCAAGTAGAATTGACCCAATATAAAAGGAGGTACAAAATGTTGTGGAAGAAACTAATTCCTTAGAAATTATATTTGGGAAAGTTGAGGTTAATGACTTTTTGTTACATCAAGAAAAAATAAAACAAAATCAGAATAATGAGGAGAAAAGAGAAAATATTAAATATTTTATTTAAAAATTTGACCTAGAAAATAGATCGAGAAGAAATAAATTGAGAACTATTGGATTACCAGAAAACCATGATCAAAAAGAGTCTAAACAGCACCTTTCAAGAACTTATCGAGGAAAATTACCCTAATTTATAAAACCAGAGTATAAAATGGAACTTGAAAGACTCCACTGATCATTTCCTGAATTAGATCCCCAAAAGAACTCTCAAGAATAATATAAATAAATTACTAAAAATCTAGCTCAAGGAGAAAATACTGTGAGCAGTCAAAAAGAAACAATTCAAATTTTATGGAGCTATAGTCAAGATAACACAATATTTAGCAATTTCTATATTAACATATCTGAGGTTTTGAAATGTAATATTCCAGATAGCAAAAGAGCTAAGATTACAGACAAGAATTACTTATCAAGCAAAACTGAGTACAATACTTCAAGGGAAATGTATATTCAATGAAATATACAATTTTCAAGCATCTCTGATGAAAATATGAGAGGTGAATAGAAAATTTGTCTTTCAATATAAGACTCAAAGAAGCATAAAAAGGTAAACATAAAAGAGAAATCATAAGAGATTCAATAAATTTTAATTGCTCACATTCCTCAGAGAAAATGATACTTGTAAATCCTAAAAACTTTCTTATTATTAGGACAGAGAGAAAGAAAAAGTATGAGTTGCATATAATGTCATGTTTATCTAAAAAAAATTACAGCTTGAGAAGGAAGAATTCACAGAAAAGGTGGAAGGGACATGTACAATGGAGTAAATTATATGACATAAAAGAGGCACAGAAGAGATTTTATAGTGGAAGGGAAGATGGCAGAAGAGGGAATAGGGGAAGGACAGAAACCTTACTCTCATCAGAACTGATTCAAAGAAGGGATAACATTCACATTAAGTTGGGTAAAAGAACTATATCTTATCTTACAGGAAAGTAGAAGAAAAGGATAAAAGAAGGGGTGGAAAACAGAAAAGGGAGGACAGATTAGGGCAGGTAAAACTTAGAAGCAAAACAATTTTGAGAATAAATAGGGTGAAAAAAGATAGTGTAAGATAAACAAGGGGAAATAAGATGGAGAAAAATACATAAAATTACAGCAAGTTTCCTTGATAAATATCTCATTTTTTTTCAAATATATTAAAAAAACTCAAATTTATAGAAAGAGCCATTTCTCACATGATAAGAGATCAAAAGATACATAAACAGAAAGTTTTTAGACCAAGTAGGCAAAGCTATCTATAGTAATATGAAAAACATTCTAAATCATTATTGATTAGAGAAATGCAAATTAAAACAACTCTAAGCTAACATCACAAATGGAAATGATAATGAAAAATGATAAACATTAGGGAGGATGTTGCAAATCAAAATACTGACACCCTCTTGGTGAGGTTCTCTACTGATTCAACCATTCTAATAGAACAATTTTTAATTATGCCCAAAGGCATAATTAAACTAAGCATACCATTTGATTAAACAATACCACTAGATGTATCCCAAAGAGATAAAAAAACAAATATATTTACAAAAATATTTATAGCAGATTTTTTGGTGTTGAGAAAGAATTGGAATTTGAGGATATGTCCATTAATTGGAGAATAACTGAACAAAATGTTGTGTATGGTTGTGATGGAATACTACTGTACTATAAAAATGATTAGCAGGATATTATCAGAAAAATATGGGGAAAAAACAGAAACTTATGCAAAGTGAAATTATCAGAAGGAGAACATTGTGTCCAGTAACAACAATACTTTACCATGATCTACTGTGACATATCTAGTTATTTTCAGCAATGCAGTGATCCAAGAAAATTCTAAAGAACTTCTGATGAAAGGTGCTATCCACCTCCATAGAAAGGAACTGGGGAGCCTGAACACAGAATGAAGATACTTTTACTTTACTCCCTTTTGTGGAGGAAATTGGGGAGGGAAGGATGATTCTGTATTTACTTTCACAGTATTACTGACAAGGAATTTTTTTCTGCATGACTGCACATGCATGATCTATACCAAATTTCTTGCCTTCTCAATGGGGGAAGGACTGAAGGGAACCAACTGGAACTCAAAATTTAAAAAAGAAGATCATTAAAATGATTTTTGCATGTAAATGGAAGAAAATAAAATATTAAATTAAAAATAAAGAAACATTAAAACACTGGGCTTGAAATGTTGGTTCGTCAATCAAAAGCTTGAAGAGACATCCAAATGTCTATCTTTAATTCCCCTCTGCATATAAGTTGTAATGGAACATCAAGACATTTTCTTGCCACTACTAAGCAGTAAAGCAGATTGGTTGGAATCTAGTCCCTAGATGTTTGTGACCAATCTCTAGTTTGTAACCAAAATATAGAACCCAGATATTTGCAATACAGTATATTACAGATATTTTCTGGGTACATAGAATGGAAGTAACATGTTAATGTAAACCTGAAAGAGGGTGAGAAAGACTAGATTGTGACATGTGTGTGTGTGTGTGTATGTGTGTGTGTGTGTGTAGTTTCCCATTAGTTTTTGAATAATTTATCTGGAAGGCTGTTCTCTATCATCTAAATAAAGATGGTATAATGGATTGAGTATTAATTCAGGAAGCACAGACAGTGTGATAAGTAAAGAGGCTTTTGTATACAGGTATACCTTTCCCACCCCCACCCCCAATCAGGAACTTGCACCAGTTGGCAATATCAAATACATGCATAATTAGAACATGAATTTTGTATTTGGATACAATGATCTTAAGTCATTTTAAAGTTTAGATATATGAACAATACAGTTTAGTCTCAAATAATCACCAAAAAATTAAGAAATAAATAAAACAACCAAAATCAGAGAGAGTATATAAGTTTGCTTTCCACTAAACAGATTTTATTATTTTCTGTATGACACACAAATATCTTCTAATGAATTTATAAACTGAATTAAAATCTTATTCTATATCTCCCAAACAAAAATTTTATATCATATTAAATTCAATGTGCACAGTAACACTAGTTTTTCTTTTCTGAATGGTATTATCCTATTTTATTTTGCATGACAGTCTAGAAAAATATAAGTTGCAGACATGCCTCAAGATCCAAGCAATTATAATCTTTCATTAGAGAAACGAAAACAAAGAACAAAGCCAACTGCTTCAATACCTCTGTACAGTTAACCTATTGTATCTGAAGTGAAGATCAAATCATTAGACAAGACAAAAACATAGGATGTTCCCATTTATAAACGTTAAAAATTTCTCTTACTACCTTTGGATCTTAACTCCCTCTTCATTATAATAAATTAGTTGGACAAACTGATACTTCAAGTTCTTCAAATGTATTATTGACTGAATGAATTAAAGAATGAAAAGAAGCATCTACTAAGAACTGTCAAACACACAGTTTGAAACTACAATTTGATTAAAAAATTCAAGAAAGTCCTTGGCTTCAAGGCACTTTATACTCTTAAGTTGTGAAAACAGCATATATAAAAAAGTTATGCTAGTACGTAAATGGAAAGGCTCAGAAATATTCCATGAGCCATCTATATATTTGCTACTAAGGAAAATATAAGATAGTATTTAGATGAGTTATCAAAATTGTTGGTTTTATATAATTGAAACAACCACTGAAATAACCCAAAACTTATTATCTTTGTGCAAAGAAATAAGAAAAAATCACTAATAATTCTATTGACCATCTTAATTTTCTTTATTTTTATTTGATATTTAACACTTCCTTAAGAATACAAGCAATTTGGGGGCGGAGCCAAGATGGCGAACTGCGAACAGCTTTCTCTGTGAACTCCCTCCAACATTCCCTCAACCCAGACATAGTAAGCCTTAAAACTGGTATCTGAGTGAGGTCCTCGCCAAGCATTTGGACTACAACGCACTTCTATAAAGGATCTACCTTGAAAGAACTCCGGAGAAGGTTAGCCTCAGGGGAAATCGGCCTCTGGTCGCGATCCGACTCCAGCCGGGCTGGAAGTCAGGGCTGCGATAGAGGGGCGGATTTTGGGCACCCAGGAAGCCCCTGGGAGACGCCTGGGCCACTTTGCTCTGCTTGCGGGCAGGTGCTTTGGCAGATCTGCCTTTGGAAGGGGGTGGATCGAGAACAGCTGAAAACGTGGTCCTGGTGCGAATCTAGCCCGACCAGCCTCAGACTGGAAGTCAACTCGGCAAACTGCCCCAGGGCAAATATAAATTGTTGCAGTTTTCTCAGCTTTTGACCAATATCCCAACTTTAAATCATGAGCAAGAAGCAGAAGAGAGCTCTCACCATAGAAAGCTTTTACGGAGAAAAAATAGAACAGTCCCCAGATCCTGACATTATGAAAACAACCCCAGATGAAGCCACAAAGGCAGAATTAAGTTGGTCTCCCTTTCAGAAGGCTTACCTGGATGATTGCATTAAGAATCTCAAAAGAGAGCTAGAAGAAGAATGGGGAAATAAATTGAGATCAGGGCAACAGAAATATCAAAAACTGGAAAATAGGACTGGTGAATTGGAAAAAGAAAACAGTTCACTGAAAAGTAAAATTGGTGAATTGGAAAAAATCACCAATTCACTGGAAAATAAAAATGGTGAACTGAAAA
>JAJPUD010010821.1:0-43420 GCA_023553655.1 Myrmecobius fasciatus
TGGGAGACAGAAGATATTAATCGTGTACTATGCAGGGGACTTTGATACAAGAAGATCAATAGATAGAAAAGGATTGGGAAGTGGAATAAGGGCACCAGGAGGGAAGCTGGCAATGTGGGAAGAGGGAGACTTGGGGATCAGAGAATTTGGGGATGTCCAGAGGTAATAAGAATATTAGGAGAGGGGGATTAGGGAAAGGAATGGTGTGGAAACCAGGAAGAGGTGGGGGTAGAGCACGAGGGAGGAGTATGGGGATCTGGAGGCAGCTAAGGACAAATAACAATATGGAAACTGAGGAAAGAAGATCAGGATGGTGGTAAAGGAGAAAATGGGAGTACCAGGAGAGAGATAGGCATACAAGTAGAGATCAGGGAAAAGTCATGAGGATATGAAAACTGGGGACAAGAGAGGAAAAATGAAGGTAAGTAGAGGGACTGAGGGGATAAAGGAAGAAATGTGGGGATCATGAAATTGAGGAGGGAGGAATAGGAAAGAGGGAGAAGAGATCTGGAGGCACTGCTAGAATAGAAGAAATGATATCTAGCCAAGGGGAACATACTTGTCAAGGTTGGACTGGATACCAGAGGTTAAGCCCTAAGACTGTGGAAGAATGGGATAGAGATAGGAGATTGACTCATTGGTACAGGGATGAGATGACCAAAAGATATTGGATGCATTGGAGTTAGAAAGATTCTGAAGACATGATTAAAGAAATTGAGGGGAAACCTGATACTTGGAAAGAGGAAGATTAGGAATGAAAAGGTAAAGAAGGAATAGAAGGCTAGATGTGGAACTGCAAGCTGGAGAAAGCTACAGTCGAGACAGGATGGAGTGAAGGTTCTGGGTGAAAAAAAAAGAGGAATGAAAGGAGGGAGATTGGAAAGTAAGAGGAGAAGGACAGAGAAGACAACAGGGCTGGAGAGATAGGGTCAAAGGAATGAGAATATAGGGAAATAGATGGTGAAGACCAGAGGAAACAGGTGGAAGAATGAGAATGAAGAGAGGATGGGGAAAAAAAGAAAATGGAGTCATGGGGGAGAATGACAGGGATATGAATTTAGGACAGGAGAGGAGGCCACTGAGACAGGAATGAGTCAGAAGAACTGAAGGGGTGCCAGCGTGTTGGGGGGACAAGATGAGGGGAAAAACCTTATTGGGGAAAAGCAGAGAATAGTTGGGAAAGGACAGTTGAGATGCATGTAAGTGACTAGATCTCATGCAAGAAACAAAATTTAATCCCCTCATTTTTTTCAGGGGGCAAAAACTAAGACTGAGAGAAGGGAAGGGACTTGCCTGAAGTCATATAGTAAGTTAGAAGCAAAAGCTAAAGCCCATCTCCTGCCTCAGTTCTAGGCTCTTGTTGCCACTGAAATCAGTCCAAGAAAGATCATGGTGGGATGAGGCTGCAAAGTGATTTGGAAAGGAGAGATGGGGAGCAGGGTAGCGTGAGCTGCTGGGGTGAGAGGAAGCAGCAGGGTTCCAACAGCAGTCAAAATGAAGACAGGTCAAGCCAGAGCAGGCCAGATCTGGAAGGTTAAGGGAGAAAAATGGAAAAAGGATGAAGGAACTGTGAGAGAGAGAAAGGTAGAGGGAGAATCCTAACCTGCACCTTGCACCCTAGTTCTGAGGGGAGCAACTTTTGCAAGTGCTATTGTTACACACACACACACACACACACACAAACACACACACACACACACACACACACACACACACACACACACCATGTCCCATGCCTGTGACTAGAGAAAGACAGAAAAAAAATAAAATGAGAGATGAAAAGATGAGGAGACTTGGAAAGAAAAATAAGAGGAAAAAAAGGATGGGGAGAAAATAGAAATAGGAGAGAGAAAAGAGAAAGTTGAAAAGACAGGAAGAGATGCATACAGGAGAGAACTGGGGTGTTGAAAAACCAGGAATTTAGCCTGTCCCATGTTCCCACCCCCTATTCCCTCACTTTCTCCTCACCTTTCCCTCCCCCAGATTTTCTTTTTTTAATCTCTCAAAGTCTCTCATGCCTATCATCTTTTTTTCTTCTATTTCTCATCTTTCCCCTCCTTCATCTCTTCATATCTTTTTGTACTTTTTTTTGCCCAATTTCTTTCCATCATCTGTTTCTCTCCTTATTTTTCTATTTTTCTTTCCTCATCTGTCTCCCTATCTTTGACTCTCTTGCTCCCAGATCATTTTCAATGTTTCTCCCATTTTTGTCTCTCTTCATTGTCTCTCCTTATCTCTCCATGTTTATTCTCTCTCATTATCTCCAAGTATTTTTTGTTCTCTTCTCTCTCTTGTTTTTCCCATATGCATTTCTCTTTGCAACTTTCCCCTCTCAATCATTTTCCTTCTGTGTCCCCTGCTCCTTTCTCTCCTTTCCAACTTCTCTTATTCTCTCTCCTTGTCTGTCTTATCTCCTCATCATTATTCTCCTTGTCTCTCCTCTTTCTCTACCTTTCTGAGACTCTGTTTCATGTCTCTCCTCTCCCCCTTCCTTTTTTTCCATCTCTTCTTTAGTCCCATCTGTCCATTTTTCTCTCTTTTCTGTATATTTCTCTGTCTTTTCATATTTATTTCTTGCCTCAATCCCCGTATCTACATCTCTCTCCTCTGGCCTCAAATAGCATTGTCTCTCTCCTCTGTCTCCACATCACTTCATATCTGTTCCTATTTATGTATACCTCTTTATCTTCAATTTTCTCTTTCTCCTGATCTCTCTTTCCTTCGTCTTCCTATTTCCTCTTTCCCCTTTTTTCATGTCTATCCTGGTTCCATCTCTCTGTGTCTTCCTCTTCTCTTTATTTTTCTGTCTCTTCCTAATCTTCAAATCTTTCTTACACCTGTCTGTTTTTCTTCCTCTTCTCTGTCATTTTATCTCCACATTTCTCCATACCTTCCTCATGTGTCATTTCTCTTCTCTCCCATCTGTGTCTCTCTTCTTTCCCTACTCTCCGTATCTCTGGGTTGCTTTCTTTTCCATCTACACATTTTCATGTCTCTTATTTCTCCCTACATTTTTGTCTTTGATATCTCCATCTCTCTCCATGTTTGTACCTCTCCTCTCTTCCCCATATCTTTCTGTGCCTTTTTCTTCTGTCTCTATGCCTGTCTCTTCTCCCCCCCTTGTTTCTTTTCTCTCTCCTCCTGTCTCTCTGTCTTGTCTTGTCTCTCTCCTCTCTTTCTTTCTCCTCTTTCCATCACTGGATGAATATCTTTCATCTTTGTATCTCATCTCATCTCTCTTGTTCCCAACTCTGTCTCTGCTTTCCCTCATTCCCTGTGCCTTGTGTATTTTTGTAACCATCATCTATTTTTTCTTGTATTTTCTCCTTATTTCCCCATCTCTGTCTCTTTCTTCTTCCCTAATTCCCACACTTCTTTTCTCTTTCCCCATCTATCTCTTCTGTTTTTCCATAGCTCCCCCCTTTATCTTTCCCCATCTCTCCTCTTCTCATCACTGTCTCACATCATTTGTCTCCTTTGCCCCTTCTCCATGTCTCCTCTGTCTATAAATGTCTCTTCTCATCCTTCCTGTCTCCATCTTGTTGCAACTCTCTTCTCACCCCGCCACTTTGCCTCTTCCCTTTCCCTCCATTTCTTTTTCTCCTTTTTCTATTTCTCCCTTCCTATCTTCTCATCTTTTCCATATCTTTTCTCTCCACTCTCCATCTCTATTTTTCTGTCTCTTTTCCCCTTTGTATCTCTCCCTTCATCTCTTTCCTCTGCCTAATCTCTCCATGTTCTATCTCATGTCTCTCTCATTCCTGTCCCTCTCTTCTCTTTCCCCGTGACTCACATCTTTCCCTAATTCTCCTTGTCTCTTCCCTCTGTGGGTATCTCTTCCTATATCACCTCTCTATCTCTGTACCTTGTCCCTTCTCTCTCTTTTCATCTTTTCCATATTGTTTTTCTCTCAATTTCTTCATCTTTATTTTTCTGTTTCCATTTGTTCTATTTGTTTCCCTGCCCTTTCCCCATCTCTCCCTTGCCTTTTTCCTTGATCTCATTTTTGCGTCTCTCTCTCCGTTTTTCTCTGGCCTCAAATAACCTTGTCTCTCTCCTCTGTCTCCACACCATTTCATCTCTGTTCCTATATATATATATGTCTTTCTCTTAATTTTTCTCTTTCTCCTGCTCTTTCCTTCATCTTCTTATTTCCTCTTTCCCTATTTCTTCATGTCTGTCTCCTGGTTCCATCTCTCTGTGCCTTCCTCTTCTCTTTATTTCTCTATGTCTCTTCCTAATCTCTCCTCGACCCCATCTCTTTCCCAATCCGCATGTCTCCCGGGACCTCCGAGTTTCCTTGTCTCTTTCCCTGGGATCTCTCATCTGCCTTTGTCTCTCCCTCCCGGTGTCTCCACTTCAGTGCCGTACAAGTTTTTCTCGGACCCATCGGGGCTAAGCGAGAAACGCAAACAGCGGCGGATCCGCACGACTTTCACAAGCTCCCAGCTCAAGGAACTGGAGCGAGTGTTTGCAGAGACTCACTATCCCGATATCTATACCCGGGAGGAGCTAGCACTCAAGATCGACCTCACTGAGGCTCGAGTGCAGGTGAGCCAAACTGACCGGCCAAATGGGCAGAGGAGGGGAGGGCGCCGAGGTCGGGTCGGGAGCAGGGGCCGGGACTAGGAGGAGACCTGGAGGGTCCCCAGTCCCCGTAGCATCCTCCTAAAGTGAGTGACTCCCTATCAATAACTACTGCCTCCCTGCCCCTCCTGAGCTAGCATGGGACCAGAATGTAGAACTCAGGCTTCTGCCCCTCATCTGAATATAGATTAGATAACGGTCAGGGGCCAGCATCCTGGAAGCAGGAGGCACTTTGCTGTTCCTGAACTGTGCCGGGGGTGGGTGACGGAGGTGCACTGAGTTGAAGTGCTCCAACAAGGAGATGGGAAAAATACAGAGGAAGGAGAGTGAAGAAGGTAAAAGGAGTTTTGAAAAGGTGGAGGAAAGAGACAGAAGGATAGAGGAGGGGGAAAGAGGTAGGAAGGCTGGCAGAGAATGGGGAGGGAAGTGAGACAAGGAGACAGAGAGGAGCAAGAGAAAGGAGAGATGGAGGAAAGGGAGAGGGCAGAGAAACCCAAATAGGAAGATGGGGAAAAAGAATGGAAGAAAATGATGGAGGGAGAGAGATGCAGAGGGATGGAACTAGTAGGATGGGTGATAGAGATGGAGAAAGAACAGGGGATTTTAAGGGAGAAGAGAAGATGGAGAGGGGACAGGGAAAATAGAGGGGGGAAAGGTGAAGTAGTCTCAATGGGAAAGAGAAATAGGATGAGACAAAGAAAAATAGGAGGAAAGAAAACAGGCACGAGGGAGAATATTTTTTTATATACATACATATAAGTATGTATTATGTATTTCCAAACTCAGTGTTTACTGATATTTCAGTGTAAAGAAGGAGACATAGAAAAAGAGAGCCAAGGGCTGAGGACTAGAACAAGGAGATGAGGAAAGGGAACAAAGGGAATGGGGAAAATGAGACAGACCTAGAAATCAGAGGAGAGATGTAAAAAGCCTAGAGAAGTTCCCTCCATAACTCAGTTTCTTCTTTAGAGACTCCCCATTTAAGGACAGAAGAGATTTTGGCTGAAACCCAACTCCATCCTGACTCTGACTAAATGCTTTCTCTAGCTACTACTTATATTTACAATTGAAATATTATAGGCACATAGTAGGTCCTTAATAAATGCTTACTCCTTTTCCAATTGCTAACAGCACCCTTGCTAGCCTTGCCAGGGGACTAGAAGGAAGGAGACAGGAGTGAAAAGATTTTGGCTGAAACCCAACTCCATCCTGACTCTCTGGCTAAATGCTTTCTCTAGTTACTAAATACTTATATTTACAAATGAAATAGGCACATAGTAAGCCCTTAATAATTGCTTGCTCCTTTCGCATGTGCAAATAGCACCCCAGGCTAGCTTTGCTTGGAGACTAGAAGGAAGGAGACAGGAGTGAAAGGCAGACAAGATGAGGAGAGAAAGAGATGCAATGGTCCAAAAAGGTTCATCCCATCCATCTTCTGATTCAGCAAAAACAGACTCCTCCTTATTCCTACCCCAAAATTTCTGCAGTGAAAAAGGATCTTTAGACCCTTGCCTAGCAGCCCCCATTGGCCAAATGGAAATTCTCCTTTAGTCTATTTTTCATTCATATCTTCTCTCCTCTCCAGGTCTGGTTCCAGAATCGAAGGGCTAAGTTTCGGAAGCAGGAGCGGGCAGCCAGTGCCAAGGGTGCTGGGGGAGGAGCAGGTCCTCCGGGCACCAAGAAGGGGGAGACCCGTTCTTCCTCCGAGGATGATGAGTCCAAGGAATCCAACTGCAGCCCAACACCAGACAGCACGGCCTCCCTGCCTGGCCCCGGTGGCCTAGCCAGCCCAAGTCCTAGCCTCAGCCTCAGCCTCAGCCCCAGCCCCGGCCTGCCCCCAGCCCCAGCCCCTGCCCCTCTCAAAGGGCCTCTGTGGGCTGGTGGGCCAGGGGGTGGAGGAGGTGGCCCTGGGGCACCTAGCCCTGCTGAGTTGCTCAAGGCCTGGCAGCCTGCAGAGCCAGGGCCCGGTCCCTTCTCTGGCGTCCTCTCCTCCTTCCACCGGAAAGCCCCGACCTCGGCCTCAGCCACTGCTGCTCTCAAAGCCAACCTCTTCTAACTGTATCCCTTGCCCCCTGCCCCCATCTCCTGGGAGCTGCACAGCTCAGATGCTCCCGTTTCCTCTCCCTCTCAGACAGGGGCAGGCAGCCACTGCCTTCCCTCCTGGGGACCCTGCCATGGCCAGAGACATTGCTCTTCACTCCACCAAGATGTTCCTTTCCTCCCTTCTGAGCCCTGTCACTGCCAGAAACCCCATCTCTACCTCCCCAGGTTTTCCTTCCTGAACTTCTGGAGTGAGAGCTAACCCACTTCCCCTATTCTCCCCTGACAGATGTCTCCTTTTTTCTGAGAATCCTGTCTCGAGACCCCCACTTTCCCCCCATCCCAACCTTGTGAGGATGATCTTGCCATAGCCAGAGATGACCCTTCTCTCAATGTGCCAATCCCCAGAAATGCCCCTTTCTCCCAAAACCACATCCTAAGCAGAGATGCTCCGTGGCAGGAGGCTACCCTCTCCAAAGCACCCTCTTCCACTCTGGGCACTATCGCGGCCAAAGATGCTTCTCCCTGGATGACCAAGGCCCACCATCAGGACCCCGGCTCTCAGTGACAGCCAGAGATACCACTTTTCCTTCAAATCCCTATCCCAAGGACCCATTATGTCTGGATATGCCCTTTCCTGGAGAAACAGGAGATTGCCCACTTTTGGGGACTCCTAAATGTTCAGTATCCCCTGCCAATTCCCTCTACCCCCTCCACGAGTCTCTCGGGAAGCTCCTTAAACCAGCCTAAGGTATAACATTTGGGGAGGCACTGTGGGAGGGAGCCATCAACCCCAGCCAGTCTCCTTCCTGGGCTCTGGAGCTGGCAAAATGGATTCAGTGGCTCATCCATCACTAGGGCTAAGACTGCCCGGCTGTGAAAGGGGCTGCTGCCCATATCAGTTCTTGACTCGCTTAGACAACTGGACCTAAAGCTAAAAGGGACTTTAAAGACCACATAGTATAACCTTGCTCATTTTACACAGAAGGAAACTGAGGCTCAGAGAGGGAAATCGGGTTGCCCATGGTCACACAGCTAGTAAGGAGCACAACAGTCTGGACTCTTTGCTCTTACTTCCCAGGACAATTCATGGGTCAGGTCAAGGGTAGGGAGAAGGGGTGACTTGCCTCAGACCAGGATTCCTAAAGACCAGGGAAGGGCAAAATTATTTCCTCTTTATTTTCTTCCAACTTTTGTTTTCCTTTCTAAAACTCATCTGTAATTTATTGAGATCAAATTCTGCTCAATCCAAATAAAATTAATTTATTGAAGCCATTTCAAGTGGCCCTAAGAGAAGTGGGAGGAGAGATGTAGGAGCAAGAGTAAGCTTTGAGCCCAACCCATAAGGGAGCTAGGAGACAACCTGTACCACTTGGGGGGGGAGGGTTAGAGGGTACCAGAAGCCTCTTCTCCTCACCAATCAGCTGGCCCTTTATTAGAAGGTCTCTTGGGCAGATCATTGGCCTTTCCAGACTTAAAAATATAGTCTTGCCATAGGGATAGCCCTCCCAGTCCCTCAGCCTGAAGGGTTTTATCAAAAAGGTGTCTGTCCCAGAGTTAGATCCATGCTAGGTGGGTCAGGGGTCCTGCTTTTAATGATGCTCCCACAATTCACATCAGACTTGCCAAGCAAAACAAAGCTGCACGGAGACACAGCATCCAGAAGCAGGCAGGCAGTTTTCCCCAGGTCTCCTGATAATCAAATCATAGGTGAAATACTGCATGTAGTTCTGGCCTCCCAAATTGAGGACAAACTGTAGTTTGTCGATCAGCGGTAAGAATTTGGAGGCTAAAACACACAAGGATGAAACTAGGGCCACTTGGAATGAAGAAGAGGGACCATGTGACAGCTATCAAGTGGAATAGAGATTAGGATGGAGAAAGGCAAAATTTCTGACAAGGGAAAAAGCCCTAAACTTGGAGCTGCCCCAAAGAGGTGTGATCTGGGCAATCAATGGGTTCTTTCTCACTCTGGGTCTTGGAGTAGAAGCTGGACAGGCCCTGGTCACCAAAAGGTGAAGGAGAAGATGAGATGGTGTTGTTGGGCCTTGGGGTCTGGTTCACCCCTCCTCCCACCCTCCCAGAAACAGGGTCCTATGGGAGCATTATGTCCTTCCTTTTTTCTATCCCTCTGCCCTCACTCTTTGCACCCCTCCTTAAGTATGTCTTAAACATGTCCCCATCCCTCTTCAGCTTCTTATGCCTAGGAGAATTTGAGTTCCCAGGAAGTTTAGAAACCATTTCATTTTTACAGAAGGGGAAACTGAGGTGCCACATTTTCCTGCTTTTGGTGGGCATCACAAAGGAAGTGGACTGAAGATAAGCAAACGGGTCCTTTATTGCTGAGGGAGTTAGGGCTCCGACTCAAAACATGCCCTAACTCCACTCCCTCATAAAATAACATTAAAAGTGTCCACACACACACACACACACACACACCCTTCCCTCCCTCCACCCCCTCCCTCCCCATATCCCATAAACGATTAAATTAACACAGAGCCCTCCCTCCCCCTCCCCCCATGGCAGTGGGGACCCCAGCCCAGCCAAATTGGAGGAAGGGGATTGCTCCTTCATATCCGGATAGGATGCCAGCCTGGGTGGGAACCTGACAGTGTTCCCTGTGGCTCAGGGGATCCCCGACATGAGAAGGGAAAAAATGTGAAATGTAACAAGGACCCCCTTATACTGGCGCCCTTTCTCTGCTGGAAAACATGAGGGTCTGAGCAGAAATAGGTCCCCCTCCAGCAGCCTCAACGTGGGAAAAACCTTGGACCAATGCCATCCCTGGAGTACGCGGGAGAGCCTTTTAAATTAGGCAACCAATCGCGAACTCTAATGGGGAGGGGAGTGAACCAACACAGAAGTAGAGAGAGACACTGATTGGCCAACAAGGATGGAGCAAAAAGTCCGCCACTGGGTAAGAAGAGCGACCCGAGGATTTCTCCCCTGAGGCTGGAGTCTCCCCAATAAATAGGGGGAGGGAGACACCAGTAACTATGACAACCGCCCTCAGTACTGGGTAAGGCAGAATGGGCAAGTTCCTTCATGATGGGGATTTGGAGGAAAAATCCCTCCAAAATTGGGGCGGGGGGGAAGGGGTCAAGAGGAAACACACTGGGTGGCTAGGGTCCTCACAGTCTGGGTGAAGACCTTCCTAGCCCAAGCCCTTCGGACTGGGGCAGAATCAATCTTGGAAGGTCACTTGGTGTGCTGCAGCGAATCCAGCAGGAGGCGCTTGTGAGCTGGGTCCTGGACTCCAGCCTCCTCCAAGTCTTCCTCAGTGATGTCACTGCAGGAACCAGGACCCAGTCATTGGGTTGCCTCAGTAACCGTACCCCACCAAACCCCTCCTCCTCACCGTGGGCTCCTCCCTGGTCCCAGCATCCCCCACGCCCTGCTCACCTGAGGAACTCCAGGTCATCCCATCCGTTGTGTACCAGCCCCTCCTCGTAGCACTCCATGCCAAGGGCGCGAAGCCAGGCACCCATGCTCCCCTCTGCCAGGCTGCCTGCCCGCCCACCTTGTGGGCACGGAGCCTGTGGACACATACCAGCTACTCTCAGGGCTCTGACCTGCCCCCATCCCACTCACTCCCATCCCCCATTTAGACAAAGACAGTGATGGGGTGGAATGAGACAGATGAGGACAGAGGCAAACACCTATCAAGCATCTACCTTGTGTTCCGCCCCATGTATATTTTGAGGAAACAAAAAATGAAAAAAGACAGTTTTTGCTCAAGGAATTTAGTAAATTACGGGGAAGTAGAATATATTCATAAATAGCTATAATTCAAGGGGGCCTGAGCAGTTAACGGGACATGAAAGACTGGGGGTGGGAAAGGAGAATTCCTTCTGGCTTGGGGCATCAGGAAAAGCTTCAAGGAAGAAGTGGCAGCTGAGCTGATCCTTAAAATAACAGATTAGCTTCAGATGAGGTACAGAGGATGGTCTGGACAAATGCACAGAGAGGGGATACAAATGATGAAATCAGGAAGGGGATTCCTCTTAACAGAACAATAGGAAATAAGATCAGAGCCAGTTTGTGGAGGGTCTTGAATGCAAGAAATTGATCTTGTAGGCATCCGGGAGTCATAGGTTTTCCCCGAAAGGCGATGCTAGCTGGGGAGCAAAGACATATGCCACAAACAGTACAGACAGCCAGGAACCCCCAGAGCCAATATAGGCACAGATGCATACACATCACCCCCCCCCATTTTAGCCCCATAATTGCACACACACACAAACCTCCTCAGCCAGGTCTTCCTGGATGCTCTCTCGGATTCGAGGTGGGGGAAAGCCAAGGGGACGGCCATAGTCTGGAGGAAGACCCCGGGGAGGCAGGTCTAGGGGGCCTCCTATCAGGCTCCCTCTGGCCGGTCCAGCAGCATAATCAGCCTCGCTCAGAGTCTTGGCCATCTGCAGCACGGAGCAGGATCGGTCATCCCCACTACTGACCTCCCCAAGAAAGGCACTGGCTGGAGAGGAGCTTGGAGGCAGCGGGGGCCGGGGGTGGGCCTTAGGATTCAGTGGCCCCCGAATTTCAGCCCCTCCCCGACCCCGGCCCCCAGGGCCCACCACAGGCACATCCAGGCTAGCTGAGTCGGGCAGTGGTGGTGGAGGGAAGTCAGGCGGGGGCAAGGTACCACCCTCTTCATCTGATGAGCTCCCCTCTCCTACTCGAGGGGGCCGTCGCCGGCCTGGTTGCAGAGGGGGCACTGTGATGGCCACCTTGTTCTTTGTAGCCGAAGGAGTGGGAGCCTTGGCAGGAGGGGTAGGGGCAGGAGGGTCCAGGGGCAACAGCTGGTGGGGGACCCCTTCCAGGACATAGTAGGCTGGGTTATTGAAACTATTCTTCATTGGGGGTGCTGTCATTCCCTCTGGTTCCGAAGCCCCTTCTGGTTTTGACCTGGGAATGGAAGGGATGGCTCAGAAGAGTGAAGGTAGATAAAAGCAGCAACATGGTAGAGGGGGGAAAGTGATGACCTGAAAGTCAGGAACCCCAGATTCTACTTCCAATTAACACTGACTCAATGTGACTTTGTTTAGTGCTTAGTGCAGTGCTGGCACATAGTAGGTGCTTAATAGATGTTTAATGAATTGAACTGAATTGGGGAAATCCCTTCTCTTCACTTTCCTCCTGTGTAAAATAAGAGAGCTGTGCTGAATGGTCTCTGAAGTTTGTTCCAAATAGGATTCTATTCTAAGACAACCCACAGCTGTAGAGGAAGTTGCATGGGGAGAGGCCTTTAACTCCAAGTGAAACCTGAGCCAAATACACGTAGGGGACAGTAGGAGCCAAAGGGAATGGAAATATGAGCCCTTTAATTATGGTAAGTAAGAGACTGCTGAGGAAAGCAGCCTGAAGACTTTTGTTGCCTTTCCAAGAAAGCATCTGACTCCAAAAAAAATTTCCAATGAGTTATTTCTACTCAAGTTAGGAAAAGAACCAGGATTAGATTAAGAAGTGATTGAGAACAATTAAGAGTAGCGAGAAGTCTCAAATTGTACTTGGGAGCTTGTATAAATGCAAAACTCGTAATATAGAAAGAACCAGATTTATACTGGTAAACCATGCATCCTATTTCAATTTAATTAGCACTAACAAACAATATTTACACTGAACTATTCTGAGGTAGAATTCTATTTTTATTTTAAAGGCAAAACTGAATCACAAGTAATAATTTACATGTACATAGTATCTTAAGTTTCATTAAGTACCACTGTGAAGTAAACAGTAGTAAAGCACTAATTCCGTTTAATTGGAGCAAAAGGGTCCAAGGTCACATAGCTAGGAAACATCAGAGCTAAAGTTTGAATTTGGTGTTCTGTCCACTATAGAACACTGTCTCCACTGTCTCCTTAACCACAACCAGGAGAATCCTGGTTCTTTAAACCACAAAGACCCATTCATAGTTGAGGCACCACTATCCACACCTGGCAAAAATATAGGAAAAACAAAGGCATAAAATTTAAGAAGAAACATTAGCCTTTGGAGGGTTATCCCAACAAATCCCAAGCTGCAAAGGAAACTGGAGACATAGGTGAGAGGAAGGAAAGAATAGCTGAAAGAGATGGATGGCACAACAAAAGTGGGAGGCAACTTGAACAGCATTTAACCCCATCCTTTCACTTTACAGAGGAGGAAACTTAGAGAGTTAGTGAATAGAAGCAAAGTTAGGAGTCCAGTCACATGATTTTGATTCCAAATCTAACAATGGAGAGAGTTCTCACTTAGGATAGAGTAGGAATCCTTACCTGGGAAGGAGGATCCTCATCCACATGATGCTTACCTGGGAACAGGGGAGGAATCCTCACCTGGAGGGGTTCTCACCTGGGAGCAGGGGGAGGATCCTCACGAGGTGCTCCACGAGGTGGGGCTGGAGGCCTTCCTGTTGGAGGCGGCTTCTCAGGCTCATCAAACAGCTTGGACAGGGGGCAGGAGGCTTCGGCAGGGCCGGGCTTTCGGCTCCAAGACCTGGAAGGTAGGGAGAAGATCCAGGGATGAGGGATGAGAGGAGGACCCCTCTCCATCTTTCAAGTCTCCTGCCCCATCCCTTACCTGTAGTCCTGGCTACCTCGGGACACAGATGGTGGTTTCCCCTTTGCTCCTGCTTCGTCCTTGTCAACACTGATCCACTCTAAGGGGCAAGAGAAGGAGCTCAAGAGCATGATTCCCACACCCCAGACTAGGACCCCAATAGAGCTTCACTGCCACTGAGAGTCTGCTCAGATTCCTGAGTCTCAGGGTTTCCCCACCTCCCAGAACTAAGGCTGTCTCTGGCCAGAGCCTCCCATCCCCATCCCTGGCAGTGCCCCCACCGTAGAGCCGCTCTCGGGTGCCTAGCCGTTCAGCTGGCACCCGCACCTTCATGGAGCCTCTGATGTTCCCTGTTTCTTCACCTCGGTGGGATAGGAAAGTCAAGAACTGTTGAGTTGTGCTGCCAATCATAGACTTGAGTGCAATCACACATTCACCTGAGAAATGGACAAAGACTTAGAGAGAGTCTCTAACCCTTTCCCAAGCTCCCCTCTCCACCACCCCCTCCAATCCAAGACCAGTCCTAGAAACTACATCTCCTTTCCTCCCCTAAGACCCATGCATCCCAGGAATTTTTGCCTTCTTTTATTTTTTAACTTTCATTTTAATAGCATGTTATTTTTCTAATTACACATAAAGATGGTTTTTAACATTCATTTTTGTAAGATTTTGAATTCCAATTTTTTTCTCCCTCCCTCATTCAATTTTCCCCCATCTTCCAGAGACTACTGGGAAGGAATGGAGATTCCTTCTGTCAGAAGGTTCTCCTCCCCCTCTTTGTTCAACTTCCTTAGAAATCCCCTCCTCTCTGCTTCCCACCATGCTACTCTCTGCCCCTGCCCCTCACCATAGGACTCATATCCATCCAGGGACTTAACCGTCAGCAAAAGGTGCTGGTCCTGCAAGTATTCAATCTCTGACAGGATGGGCTTCAGCTGGGGGAGAGGCAGCAGGAGAGACAGACACATTATGAACTGTGCCTCCTCACACACAGCCCCAAACACACAAACTGCCCTCACACACCAATAACTACGGAACAATCACTTTTACTTGCAGTGAGACCAAATATACCTACAGAGGTGCTCACTTGTCCAAAAGGAAAAGGAAGGGGAACAAACACTTAAGTGCCTACTAGGTGCCAGCTCTGTGCAAAGGGTTTTACAAATATTTTCTCACTTGATCCTCACAAGAACCCTGGAAAGTAGTTGTTAAAAACAGTTTTTACAGATGAGGAAACTGAGGCATAAATTGTCACATTTGAACTCAGGTCTTGCTGAATGTACAATTTACTCAACTCCAGGCAAACCCAAGGTCCCACAGACTCCTACGATGATACTGATACACTCTCCCAAACAAACCTTCCTAGTCTCTCATTAAGGCGAATCACAACCATTAAACATCTCAGTCCCCCACTTGTGTTCTCCCTGAAATTTTTATAAATACCCAGTACAGAAGGACCACAAAGAACAAAGTGAATCCCTGTTCCATGTCACCACCCTTCAAGTACCTAAATATGTTATAAAGTTCTCTCCTCCAACCCAAACGTTCTCACTTTCTCCCATCAATCCTTGCACAGTAAAATACCCTCACTAGCCTGATTGCTTTACTTTGACCACTCCCTCTCTGTCAAGGTCATCCCTAAAACCATGTCCCCCAGAATGGCACACAATGCACCATATTGATCTGTCTGGGCACATTCTAACAACAGCAAGAGCTTGCGTGGGTCTGCCTGCCTCAGATCTGTCCCCATTCCAATCTATTTTCCATTTCCAGACACTAAAGTAGATTTCTTAAAATACAAGTCTGACCATGTCACCCCCTACTCAAAAAACTCCAGAAGCTTTCTCACCTCCAAGATCAAATACAAAATTCTCTGTTTGGCATCCAGTGCCCTTCATAATTAGGTCCCCTTCTACTTTTTTAGTTTTCTTATACCTTAGTCTCCCCCGCCCCACACATACACCATGTGTTCTTTGATCTAGTAACACTGGTCTCCTGGCTGTTCCTCTTACAAGACACTTCCTTTCTTTGCTTTGGGCATTTTCCCTGGCTGTCCCCCAAGCCTAGAATGCTCTCCTTCTTTCCTGATCTCCTTTAGTTTCAACAAAAGTCCTGTCTTGTACAGGAAACTTTTCTCAACCTCTCTTAATCCTAGTGCTTTCCCTTTCTTAATTATTATTAGTGTCTCCTATATACAGCATATTTGTTGCTTGTTGTCCCCTTCCCATTAGACTTTGAGTCCCCTGAGGGTGAGATCTGTCTTTTTGCCTCTTTTATTTTTTAACTTTTATTTCAATAGCACATTATTTTTCTAATTACGTATAAAGATGGTTTTCAACATTCATTTTTGTAAGATTTTGAGTTCCAATTTTTTCCTCCCTCCCTCATTTAACTTCCCCCTTCCTAATGCTAGCAAGAAATCTGATACAGATTACACATGCACAATCATTTTTAACATATTTCCATATAAGTCATGTTGGGAAAGCAAATCAGTACAAAAGGGGAAAACCATGAGAAAGAAAAAAATAAAAAAATAAAAAGGGTGAAAACAGTATGTTTTAATCTGAATTCAGTCCCCATAGTTCTCTCTGAAATAGCATTTTTCCATCCAGAATTTATTAGAATTGCTTTGGATCACTGAATAGCTGAGAAAAGCTAAGTCTATCACAGTTGATTATCACACAATTATTATATAAAATGTTTTCCTGTTTCTGCTCGATTTACTCATTTTGCCTCTTTCTGTAACCTCAGCACTTAGCATAGTACCCAGCATGTAGTAGAAAGTTTAAATTTATTAATTGATTGGGCCACTGTAGAATATCACTGTTATAGAATCTCAGACTTAGAACTGGAAGGGAGGGACCTTGCAGGCCATCAAGTCCAACTGCCTCATTTTTTATAAATGGGAAAACTGAGGCACTGAAAGGTTAAATGATCTATATAGCTAATAAATGTCACTCTCTTGTTCTGAGTATTCTCCCTCTCTTAATGAAGCCTAAAATGGATTTATCTATTTGAGCTGCCAAGTCACTGCTGACTCATTGAGATGGTAGTTAGTCATACTTACTTCACTCTGTATAGTTAGTTTCTTGAACCTAATTTCAGGTTTTACATATATGCCTTATGACATTTTGTCTTATTCAGGTACAACAGCTAGTTTGAAAATACCTAGGCTTCCCAGCTCTAGAACTTTGTCAGGAAATCAAAGTCAAGTTCATCAGCATATAAAATATCAGCAAAAAAATAAAAATACTTTCTTCCTCCTTTTTTGAAAAATTAAGGCAATATTTACCCATCTTCAATATTACAGTACCTTTTTCCTCCACTATTTTTCTTATTCTCACACCCTAAATAAACTCAATCATAAACACCCTCAACCAAATATAGATTATCTCTCTCTCTCTCTCTCTCTCTCTCTCTCTCTCTCACACATACACATACACACACACACACACACACACACCTCCAGGTGACACAATAAAGTCAGGAAAACCTTGAGTTCAAATACAGCTGCAGACACTGGCTGTGTGTTTTGAGCAAGTCTACCTCAGTTTCCTTATATGTAAAAAGGGGATTAATAATGTGACGATATAATGGGAGCATATTTGTCATGTGCTTTGCAAATCTTCAAGCACCATATAAATGCTAGCTGTTATTGCATATACTCAGATTCCTTTCCTTCTTCTACCTCAGTTCCCAGTCTCTCTTTCCTCTCTAGCCTCCCACCCAGGAGCCTCACCTTAGGTAGCTGTTTTGAGGACCACTGAACTTTGAGGAAGTTGATGTTGTCACTGCTCTGGGCATCATTCTCAAAACTCTTTTTGTATTCTGGAGAAAGGAGAAGAGTGTTTCAGTAAATGCCCCAAAGTCTCCTGCCCAAATGTCCCCCCAAGCCAGACCGTGGTATTGCCCCTTCCCAGTTCTCACCTTCTAGGCAAGTAGAGTAAAATTCAATGAAGAACTTGGTTCGACTGGCAGTTTTGACTATGGCTTCCACGCTCTCAAATTCAATGTAAGCCTGATCTGACGGCTTGGAGAGCCCTAAACCAGAGGGAAAAAAGGGAAAGGGAAAGGGCAGGTGGGAAGAGACGGAGCCCTCGTCTCAGAGCTGGAACAGTCCTCAGAAGGAATCGTATCCAACTGTGGCCTGAACTGAACTTGTCTCTAAGGCCTGCTGGACAAACAGTCCACCTTCGCTGGATGACTTCCAGTGATGAGGAGCTCACCACCCTCAGAGGTACCCCATTTCACTCTTAGCTCTGTTAGGAACTTTTTCATTACAACGGACTGAAATCATCCACTCGGTGTTCTTAGTTCTCTCTGGGGGCCATGTAGAACCAATCTCTAATTCCTCTTCTTTCTTTTCAAAAAAAGTTTTATCAATACTTTTTTTTTGACTTCTGCTTTTATTTCCCCATCCCTCCAACTCCAGAGAGACCTCCTTTGTAACAAGGAAATACAGTTTTATACACAACAAACTGGCACTATATCTGAATGGATATGCCTTGCTCAAACACCTTTGTGGCTCACTACTTCTCTACCAAGGGGAGACATGGGTTCCATCATCAGTCCATGGGAGTCATGAGAGATGATCCCTCTTCTCATAGAAGTTTTTTATTTAATCTCTCCACAAACCATCCCCAATCTGACACAGTCTGATGAAGAAGACAGTCCCTTGGTCTTTACTGATCCCAACTCATCCCTGAGGTGGACATTTGTCCAGTTATCCTATCATGGGTGAGAAGCCAGATTCATTTCCCTCAGAGAAGTTATAGTATTTGCCTATGGTGACACGGATAATAATAAAAAAATATCAAGAGCGTTTGTTTCTAATATTGATTCCCTCACAACATCCTTCAAAAGTTTCCAAAATAATAAATTATCACAATACATAATAAATTATAATAACGTAAAATAACTAATTATCATAACTAAAAATATAGCACTTATTATGTGCCAGGTGGGCAGCAAGCTTGGTATAGTGGATTAAGCACTGGAGCTGGAATTAGTAAAACTGAGTTTAAATCCAGCCTCAGATATTCAAATTGTGTGACCCTGGGTAAGCCACTTCCCCCTTTTTGCCTCACCTCCCTCAACTATAAAATGAGCTGGAGAAGGAAATGGCAAACAATTCCATATCTCCCCCCTAAAAAAAACCCAAATGGGGTCACAAAGAGTTGGACATGACTGAATAACAATAAAAATGTTCTAGGGGTATTGTGCTAATTAAGCACTTTAATAATTTATCATTTTACCTCACCCAACAACCTGGGAGGAGGATACAATTATGATTCCTATTTAACAGTTGAGAAGACCAAGACAGACAGTTGTTAAGTAACCTGTCAAGATTACACATTTAGTGTGTGAGGCTGGATTTGAACCCAGTTAGATCTTCCTTACTTCAGGATTCTAACCACTTGCTGTATAATTACTTTAAATAACCATTATCCCCCTTTAGCACATGAGGAAACAGTGACTCAGAAGAAAAGTCCATGCTCCATTAAGCTATCAAATTGATCTTTCTAAAGTGAAGGTCTGCCCATGTCACCTCCCTCTTCAATCAACTCCAGTGCCTTTTTATCAGCTCCAGGATCAAATATAAAATCTTCTGGCTTTTACAACCCATCATAGCCTGGCTCCTTCTCTTACCTTTCCAGACATCTTATACTTTACTCCCATCCAGGAATCTGTGATCAGTGACACTGTGTTCCCACAAGATTATCTCTGGCCTCCATGCATTTTCAATAGAATTCTCTCCTTCCATTCCATTAATGCCATCTCAGCCTCCTGGATGTCCCTGCTAAAATCCCATCTCCACAAGAAGACTTTTCCTATCCCCCCAAGTTCTAGTTCCTCCCTCTTTTGATTATTTTCTATTTATCCTGTTCAGAGCTTTTAGTTGTTTGCCTTTTTTTTTCTCCCTCAATTAGTGGGTGAGCTCCCTAAGAATAGACATTATCCTTAATCTTTTGTTGTTGTTGTTGTTTGTTTGTTGTTGTTGTAAGTGCTTAGAACAATGCCTTAATCAATGTTTCTGACTGATGAAAATGACTTGCCCTGAGTCACACACCTGGAATCAAACCCAGGAGTTTCTTTCCAATTCTTGTATCCTTTGAATTTGAAGAAAGTAACTTTTTTACAAGAAAACACAGATGGGATGAGATGAGATAGAAGGAAGAATAGACGCAGAGTTTCAAACCAGAACCAGGGCAAGAGCAAAAAATCCATCAAGGGAAACATCAGCTTAAGAGTCAATGATAGGGGACAGTCTAAAACCTAAATTCCCACAGGGAAAGAATCTAGAACTTGAGCTCCCCAAAATATATATGCTAGGCTTTAAAAGTCCCAGGTAAAATCTAGACTTTGGAGAAAGGGACAAAGGAAAACCTAGAATATAAACTTTGAAGGACAAACTTAAGAACATGGGACCAAGGAAAGGAAAAGCCAAAATTATTCTATCATATAATACATATCTTTAAAACTGGCCCACTGTTTTACAGACATTATTTTATTTAAGCCTCACAACAACCCGAGGCAAATTACTTCTTTTCTTTTCTTTTCTTTTTGCTTTTTTGCTGAGGCAACTGGGGCTAAGTGACTTGCCCAGGGTCACACAGCTAGGGAATGTTAAGTGTCTGAGACCAGATTTGAACCCAGGTCTTCCTGACTTCAGGGCTGGTGCTCTATCCACTGTGCCACCTAGCTACCCCAGGTAAATTATTTCTTAAAGGAATGAATCTAGAGCCATTAAAACCTGGGGTCTGGTAGAGGAGAAAACTGAGAAAATAAATTCTTACATAATGTTAGAATTCAAAATAGAAAGGCAAAAGCTAGAATTTGAATCATTGGGAAGAAAGTGTAGAAATTGAGACCAGAGAATAATTAAAATAACTTGAAAACTGAGATTAAAAACAAAGAGAGAAACTTAGAATTTAAATCCCTAGCAAGAGAGTCTAGAACCCAAAGGTAACAAGAGGTTCTGAGCGATATACCCCCTAAATGCTCCAACAGAACAGGAACAAAAAAAAAGGGTCAGAGCAAGAGAAGACCTGGAACTGACGTCTTAAAAGAAGAGAAACTATAACCCATAGTGGCTTGTTTGCTGTCTTGAAGAAAGGGGAGGGGAGGAAAGGGGGAAAAATTTGGAACACAAGGTTTTGCAAAGGTGAATGCTGAAAACCACTCTTTGCATGTATTTGAAAAAATAAAACACTAATTTTTAAAGAGAGAAAGTAGAATCTGGAACCTAAGAAAGAGACTGGAATCTAAAAGATGCTATCAGGGAAGAGGGCAGGGATTCCCATGACCTAGTCATTCACTTGCTCACCTTTCTTGGAGACAAACTGGGAAGTAACTCCAACTTCAAAGGCTCCAAACACTGGGGAATGGTCACTAGTGACAATGTCATCTGTGCAACCTGTGGGGATCAGCAAGCAGTAAGAGGACTGAGGAGACAAAAAAGCCTTATCATCTCCTTCTATCTCCCTCCTCCCCCTCCAAGGCTAGAATGCACTACTTCCCACCAGTCACCTCCATCATGGAACCACAGCTCTTACCGTAGGAATTGCAGTTAATATGGGTCTCAGGGTAAGATTTCCAGAGGATACGGTCACACCAAGAGGGTACATTGGTCCGGACCTGCAGTTGGAATGAGGATTAGAGGGGGGAAATTCCCCTGGGGAAGGGGCTGAGCATCAGGAGCTGACACAAGGGAGGAACAGAGTCTGGGTAGAGGAACAGCCCTCTCATCTGACTGCTGGCAAGAACTGCATGTATCTGTCATTATACAACTGTGCAGAGAGCTGACTGCTTTGTCCAGGTACGTAGGGAAACATGAGAGAAGAGGGCTGCAGAGAACTAGGGTAGTCAGTCAGTCATCCAACATTTAAGCTCTTTCTAATTACCAAGGACTGTGTCCTCTATCCAATACTCAAAACTGCCTCTAATTAAATATAAAGTAATATAAAATGCAGAAAAATAGAACACAGAATGTTGGGATAGCACATCAGCAAAGGAATGGAGCCTCCAAGACCGTCCAGTCTCAGACCACAGGCTGTTAGAGCGGACTAGGGGTTAAGAGGTCATATGGTCCAAACCCCTCATTTTAGAGATAAGGGGAAAGAACTTGCCCACAATCACACAGTGAGTCACTGAGTTGGAACATGAACCCTCCTAGTCTTCTCGTTGCCAATTTAACGCCAGCTAGGCCATACTTGGTGGGTCACCCTGGGAAGCAAAGTGGCCAATTCCACATGGAGGGAAGCCCAGAACCCTGGCTGGAGAATGGGGTGGGGTTGGTGTGTTTTTTTTTTAGCCACCTAAGCTTGGACTGAGCAACGATCCAACCAAAAAAGGTCTTTCACAAGAATCCCTGGCCCCAGGCTCAATATTTCCGTAACTCCCTCTAAATTATATATTCTGGATAATTTCACTCTTTCCTTCATTACTAGTAAACTCTTGCTAAAACTCGCCCTTACTTGAAGTGACTAAGGGCAGTGGTAAATGGTTTTGCCACAGGGAAGGAGCTGGAACTGGTGAGAGTGAACTAACAGGACTGAACCCCAACAGCCCAGGGAAAAGAGGGAACACTATGGGTGGGAAGAGGTTAAGTCTCCTTGCTGGCATTCTGAAGATCTCGGGCCATCAACAAGGTGAAAATTCCCAGGATAGTATCTGGAAGTTGGATTTAGTCCCAGGCTGAAGGTGGCAACAAGTTCTATCAAAACTCATCCCCTGGGGAGAGGTTCTTGTAACATTAACAATTCCTCATATGTTTACAGTCAATTATGCACTCAATGAATTATGGGGCTGGCAGAGAAGGGGGTGTTTGCATCATTTGACAGGGGAAAACTGAGGTCCAGAAAAATTAAGTGGCTCTTTCTAAGCAGGGTCTGCATCCCCTATCAATGATTCTGTAAAGGCTTTTTAAGTACCAAGTCTAGGATAGATCAAAGAGCAGCCTCAGGGAAATTTCTAAGGCTGTTATCAGCTCTGAGGGTCTTGGGACAACCAATTCAAAATATTAAGTGCTTCAAGATGCTAAGGCTCCAGGTGCAAAATTCTAGGATTCTAAGTTCTATGACTCAAAATTTTATTATTCTATGGCTTCTTCAAGATCACAAAGCAGAATCAACCACTGCCTTACCCCATCACTCTTCAGTTTCTCCCTACTTACCCCCGTTGGTTTCTGTTTGTGCCAGGCATAAGTGTCCCGGGAGCCACGCTCATAGCGGTACGTGGGGGGGAAAGAGATCTCTTCCTCACCTGGCATGGAGGACAGAGGGTCAGGGACCCTAAAGCAAGTTCTCAGGTAACTGGAGCCCAAAAGACCCCCACACCAAAAACAAAACAAAAACAGAAAAACACTATCTCATATCTCCTTGACCTAACTCCAGGGTCTTTGTGCCCTGACTACCCCCCCTCTTTAATTTAGATCCCAGAAGACATACATCATTCTTCATTAGCTCTCTCCTCTGCTCCAGTCTACTTGAGTACATGTGTGCATTGCCACCCCCCCCACACACACTCACTAAATCTCAGGAAAACCTTGTGCTTCTCACGCTCCAGGTTGAGCTGGTCCACCCGAAGAAGGGGCTCAAACTCCTTTCGGCTGATATAATTGAGAATTTCCTGGGGTGAAAGGGAGGAAGGGGTGAGAGTCAGATGAAAATTTCTCCTCCATCTGTTTTCCCTCTCCCAAGAAGTAACCTCATTTGAATATACCTTCACATTTTTGTCAGTTAAATACATAGCTGTTCACATCCATTTCCCCCTCCTAAGTCCTAAGGTCACACCCAGCTCCAACAATCTCTGATCAAAGTGTCAACAAGCATTTATAAAATGCTTACTATGGTCCAGCCACTGTGTTAAGTACTGATGATGCAAAGAAAGGCAAAAACATCCCCGCTGGGAATTCTGATGGGGAGACAATGTAACTATGTACATACAAGACATATACAGTGTAACTGGAAGGTGATCTCAGAGGGAAGGTACTAGCAATGAAGAGAACTGGGAAAGATCTGCAGAAGGGAGGATTTAAGCCAAGCCTGGAAGGAAGCCAGGAGGATGAGGTGAGGTACCTCCCAGCTCAGATATTCTGTCCTAAGATCCCTTCCAGCTTTAGTGTTCTATGTTCTGAGGTTCTAAAGATTCTCTGTTCTAAGGTTCCTTCCAGTTCTGCCATTTTATATTCCAAAGTCTCTCCCAGTTCTGCCAATCTATGTCACAGCTATAACATTATACAATCTATACACTAAGTGCTCTTCAGTTCTGTCTAGCAATCTATTCCCCATGTTCGTTCAACATCTGTAACGATATCTTTAGATATCTTCCCTTCCTTGGTTATACACATCTGCAGATTCCACACATGGATGCACATAATAAAATGAATCATCCATCCCTCCTAATCCACCTCCCCTCACACCTGAATATCCATGTCCAGCCGATAGTTGAGGTCTCCAAACCAGAAGAGATGGGTGAAACGCAAAGACATGTCAAATGCACTGAGCTGTCGGTCACCCAGGGACAGCAGCCGAAGGATATCCAGGTAATTCTGATTCCTCCTATACAGGGAGGGAATGGCACAAAGTCATCCTAGAGGCCAGAGAATTTCTAGAAGAAGGAATAGCTGAAAGGTCACTCAAAGACAGACCACAAGCAATCAAGACAATGATCTCTGACAGGACCTGTCATCCCTTCACTACTCCCTTACCTGGCAGTTTTCTCATTGCCAGAGGTGAGGTGACAATTGACAAAGCCAAATGAGGTGCCATTGAACATGAAAGAGACGCCAACTGCCCCCTTGTTACCTGTGGGGAAAGATTGAGGATCCAGGATAAGACATGGCAGGGTCTTATTACAACAAAGAAAACCACATGAGGTTATAAGAGTTGTTCCTCTTCCAAGCCCACTTTGCAATTCCTAACCCCACTTCCCTATCCTTTCCCACTCAAGAAGGAAATGAGATGAATCTACTGATTGTACTTAAATAACAGACAAAAAGAAAATGAAAATTTCAAGCTGGAAAAGACTCCAGACATCAGTTTTGCCTTTTCTTTCTTTTTTCTGTTTTTAATAGTATTTTATTTTTCCAAATACATGTAAAGACAATTTTCAACATTCATTTTTGTAAAACTTTTGTGTTCCAAATTTCTCACTCACTGCCTTACCACCCCACCATGTGAAAAAAAAAGTGGGAAAAAAAGTGAAAATACTATGCTTCAACCCACATTTAGTCTCCATAGTTCTCTCTCTGGATGTGACTGGCATTTTCCACTCTATTGGAATCGATTTGAATCACTGCATTGTTGAGAAGAACCCAGTTCATCATAGTTGGAGATCACTTTTTCTACCCCACTCCTTTTATAGAAGAGGATCAAATTAGAGTTCCCTAAACTCGGGCAGCCAGATGAATCACTACGTATATCTTTATCAGTAGGAGGTTTAAAAAAAAAATGTCAACTGGTCAACACTATACTTCTCCCTGTGCATTGACTGACCAAGATACACTGACAAGACACATTGCTTAGAACCCTTTCTCTGTGACCAGAGATTGCCAGCTAGAGGCTGGCAACAAGTTTTTCCAACTAGAAAAGTCCAGAACCTGTCATCAAAACAAGGAGAAACTCCTGTGGAACAAAGGCAATGGTAAAAACTAGCAGCATGGTGTAGGGAAAAAAAAGGGGGGGGGAGACACTAGATTTTAAGACAGAGTCTGAGTTCAAATTCTGGCTCTGCTATTTAATAGCTTGGTCAAATCACTCACCATCACTAGACCTCAGTTTCCACCTCCGAAATGAGGGGAGGAGGGCTTGTTTGCTCTAGATCAGGGATTCTTAACCTAGGAGTATGAACCCAAATATAGAAAAAATTGCATGTTTATTTTCACTAATCTCTAACTAAAATGTAGCTTTTCCTATGAATTTTAAAAAATCACTCTGAGCATGGGTTCATAGGCTTTGTCAGACTGAAAAAAGGAACGACCCACACACACAAAAATTAAAAGACCCTGAAACAAATGATTTTAAGGTCCTTCCAACTCTAATCCTATGGTACTCTGACCTCATAAAAGTTAAAGAAACCTTAAGATACCATCCTTTCTCCTTCCCTTTATTATACAGAACAAGGCAATGGACCAGCAGAAGTGACACAGCAAATCCCGCTTGTGCCAATGAAGACAATCTAAGTGCAATGCTAGCCAGTCCAGGGTTCTATCTGCTATTCTTGCCAAGCAACAGAAAAAGAATGACCCAAGATTCTTCCTCACCCCTGCTGGTTCATTCTAGTAAACTCAGAAATGCAGAAGGACTCAGGTATCCCCAAGGATGAGACAGCTAACCTTTTTCCTCAATCACTACCTTTTTTTTCCAATAATAACAGCTTTTTGTTTTTTTCCAAATACATGCAAAAATAGGTTTCAACATTCACCCTTGCAAAACCTTGCATTCCAAATTTTTCTCGCTACCTCCTCACCTCCCACCTCCCTGAGATGGCAAGTAATCCAGTATAGGTTAAACATGTTCAATTCTTCTAAACATATTTCCACATTTATCATACTGCACAAGAAAAATCAGATCAAAAAGGAAAAACACCGCTTCTAAAATTCAAGTCAAGTTCTGGTCTCCTTCCCTTCCCCAGATAACTTTTGATTCCTGGGCAATACTCAGACAGGAGGAGGAGGAGACAAAAAGCAGGATTCAATGGTCTTGGTCTCCCTTCGGAAGCCAGAGGTAGGAAGATCAGGGATGGTTTGGAATGGATGAGGTTAGAGATCCAAAGGCACAGCTTGGCTAAGGTGCCATGTTCACAGAGGCCTTTGCTTTGGAGTTCAAACTGCCTCCTTCATTCCCAGGTAAGGAAGTTGCCTCTCAAAGAGAAATCAAGCTCACTCAGCAAATAAGGAGCAGAGTGAGAACTCCCCCCCCCAGGTCCTGACTCTGAATTAGGGACTTTTTGCCCCTAATCTCAGCCCCATGTCTTACCCAGAGTGTTGGCGATACCCGTCTTCACACTGGACGTGCTGACATGGCTAATGCGGTTCTCATGCTCTGGCTTCACAAGCACAGCCACCTTGATGTTCCACAAAGACTGCATGGCGATCTGGACACGTGGAAGGGAGGCAAGTTACTAAGCTGCCCTGAACCTGGAGCCACCTCCTCTCCCAAGTCTGGAAGAGCCCGGGGACAGTGTACCACAAGCTCACAGGAGGTAGCCTTAGCCCTCCTTTACTGTGGAGACTGAGGGCAGGAGGATAAAAAATGATGGCTACATTTCTGTGACCTTATCCCAGACACTCTGCACATCTTTACTTCAAAAGGGAGAAAGTCAAGGAAGTGGCTAGGGACATAACTGCTTCACCAAGTCCAATTCTCCACCTGCCTCCACTCTGCCAATTTTTACCCAAATGTTCTTCTCCAGTCACCCCTAACTCCTCTTCCTTATCTCTCCCACCCTATAATACACAATGTATGTATCAGGGTCATTCTTCTCTTGGCTTGTACTCTTTTTCCTGCCCACCCAGATGAAATTCCCCCATCCTTAAAGACTCAATTTGAGTCCCAGATCTTTCTAGGAAACTTTCCTTGACCTGATGCCCAACTTCAAGATCTGAGTTTTCTACCACACAACAAAACACTTGAGAGTCAAGGGCAGAGCTGGGAATGACCTTAGAAAATAGGACTTCAAATGTCAAAAGCTGAAAGGGATTTTGGAACACGAAACATCAGAACTAGAAGGTAACCTAAAACACAGACTGTCGAAAGCTGAAAGGGATTTTGGAAAAACAAAACATCAGAACCAGAATGGAGTGTTAAAACATAGAATGTTAGAGTTGGTAAGGGCTTTAGGGCACAAAATATCAGCTGTGGGATGGGGTGAGGGGAGTCTTAGGAGATTCTCAGAATTGGATGTAACCTTAGAGAAAAGAACATACCAATTCAGAGCTGGAAGGGGCCTTAAAGATCAACTAAATCCAAGTTCTCTTGATAGAAAAAATGAAGCCTGGGAAGGGAGAGCCTTGCTCATGATTACAGAGGAGCCAGAATTGGCCCCCAGGGTTTCCTGGCTCCCAGCCCAGGACACTTCTTGTAACCCTGTTATTCTGAGCTGAACTTACATCACTATTCCTCACAGGCTGGGCTTTGGTTCCTCTGCCTGTGTTTGGCACAAAGGGTCAGCCTCTGGAGCTGGGAAATTGGCCTGCTCTTCTCCACTGATCCAGACACCCAGATGATGGACTCTGTTCACCAAACTAGGGATACATGATGGAATGGGAATCCCAAAGCCCAGCTATCACAGACCCAGCCCTTCCCTGGCCTGAGAGAGTTTAGGAAGTCCTTTTTCTTTTCAGAGATTAACTTCGTCTTCAGTCAAATCCAGAAGAGTTAGACTTGATGATCTCTTAGCTCTGACGTTCAGTGGTCCCATAGTTTCTACCTATAGCTCTCTTTGAGCTACATTTCACAATAATAGCTACTATTGATATAGTGTTTTAAGGTTTGCAAGGCACCTTAAATCTTCCAATCCTCACAACACTAGGTGAGTCCTATTATTTATCCCCATTTTACAGGTAAGGAAACTGAGATGGAAAGAAGTTATTTGCCCAGTTATTAAGTAAAAACCACAGCTGCCTCCAATAAATTTTCCTGGAACTTCTGTGAGTTTGCTGAGATTCACTTAGCACATAATGTCTCTATCTTAGCTGAAGAAAGGGGATTAGAAGACAGGAGGGATTCTGAAACAACTATATGGTACAGTGGACAAAGCATTGGCCTCCCAAGTAAAGAAAACCAGAGTTCAATACATGCCTCAGACTCTCACTCACCATGTGAGCCTAAGCAAGCCAATTAACCTGAGCTCAGTTTCTTCATCTATAAAGCAGAGATAATAAATAAAAGTACCTACCTCTTAGGGTTGTTTTGAGGATCAACTGAAATGATAGTCATAAAATGCTTGGCACAGTGGCTGGCACAGAAGTGTTTAATAAATGCTTGGCTCCTTTATTTTCCTGTCTGCCTTCCTTTCTTCCTATCTTTTTTTTTCCTTCTTTCCTTCCTTCCTTTTCTCTACATTCTGATAGAAGATTGGGGGAAGGAAGGAGCTGGCTGCCCAATGAATTTGAGGGGCAAAAACTTTGGATTGATTTAGACTAATTCTAATTAAATATAAAATATTTTTATGTTATTGTTAAAAATTAAAATAGCCCTCAGTCTGTAAGACATAGAAAGACCACAGTATCCAGAAATGAGAGATGATACAGGGAGATAAAGATAAAAACTCAGAGTATAACCATGAATAAACACTTCTTTCTCTATACATTAGTTTCTACTATAAAAGGAAAGAGTTAAGAATCTCTTTTTCACCTCTAAATCCTATGAGAAGAAGCCATTGGATCTGGTAATCAGGATGTTACTGAAAATCTTGGAGACTATGGGACAATATGAGTAAAAGTTGGATCACCAGAGACCACAGTATGCAGTCAAGGGCTGGAGGCAGTGTTTGGAGTCCTGGGGATGAGTGAGAGAGGACTATAATAACTAAAGAACGGGCAGTAAAATCAATGACTGGGGAGATGGGTGAATGCTTTCAGACTGAAGGAAAGAAGCCAGCAGGCTTCTCCAGAAAGCAAAGGAATTATCAAGGCAGTTAGGTCCCCAAGGAAAAAGGAAGGAACCAAGTCAAGACCATTGAGTGTTCAGGTTAGCTTTAAGCAAGGAAAAGGGGTGACTGCCTCCTTTCCATGAGAATGGAAGGAGAAAGGCCTAACTCAATTACAATGGAGAACATGGATGATGAGAAAAATATCCTCCCAACAATCATTATGGGGGTGGAAAGTATAATTAATACCTTATTTTAAGGATAATGCATAGGTTTAGTGGTTTGGCCAAGGATACATAGTACAAGTCTGAGTCAGGATTCAGAGAGCAGTGCTTCTTAAAATTTTCAACTGTTCCTATTTATTTTTCATTAGAATAGAGAATCTTATTCAGTAGACTATTGAACCTCTCATCCAGTCAGCACCCTGTTAGGAAATCATTCAACTTTTCCTAGGATATTTCAAGCTCATTCTCTAACCGGGCAGCACCACTGAATTGTGGACAGCTCTTCAACCAAAAGTTCTTTTTACTGAACTGAAATTTACCTCTTGTTAACTGCTATTCCACTCTCACTCCCACCACATACACCAGTCCTAATTCTATTCTCTGAGAAGCATAGGGAGGTATGTATGTGTGTGTCTTGTGGGAGGAGGGAATACAACAAATCTTGGACTTGGAATCAAGTCTGATGCTTCCTAGCCATGCTACTATAAGCAAATTACTTCAGTGGGGAAAGTCCAACAGGGCTGCTTATTTAAAAATATATTTACAAGTGCTCTATATAGAAAGAAAGGAAAGAAAGAATTTATTAAGCCAAATATTTATAAATATTATTATGCCAAGTACCTTACACATATTATCTCCTTTGATCCTCATAATAGTTCTGGGAGGTAAATCAATATCCCAATTTTACAGTTGAGGAAACTGAGACAGCAGCAGTTAAGGGATTTACCCAGGGTCACACAGTGTTTTCAGGCAGAAATTTCACCCAAGTATTCCTAACTTCAGGCCCAACCTAAATACCTATTTGTATTAGTTCTGGTCTCTGGGTATCATGGTGTAAATCAATGGATTCAGAGTCGGGAGCCCTGGGCTTATGTTCTAACTGACACTAACTACTTAATGTGACTTTGGACACGTTGAATCTCATGATTTCTCTTTATTTGCAAAATGAAAAGCTAGAACTTGTTCCCTGGGTGTCCTTGAATCTCTAAGCCCTATGATTAAGCTGAAAAAATATAATCCGTCTTCCCCAAGAAAACCTGCTTCCTCCCCACCTCCCATTCTCTTCTCTGGCTTAAACAACTCCTGTTTCTTCAATTGATCATTCTCCTGCACAATCCCTAGACCTCTCCCAAGACCTCTTCCCATCCTGTTGCTCTGCTCTGGATGAACTCGTCTGCCAAAATCCTCCCTAAAATATGGCTGCAGAATGGAAGACCAGAGGTGGAAGCTGAGTATCAGGGCTATCCCCTCCCCTGCTCTGAACACCAGTGCCCAGTTATCAGAATCTAATTATTTAGCAGAATCACTGCCGATTTCCCTGTCTTTGCCACAAAATCCCTCAGAAGCTCCAAAGCCAGGCCAGGCTCAGCCTTCTGTGACTACGACAGAGAGAGGGAGACACGAGTCTACCCTCATCCCTCATTATTCAGGGGAAGATCAAGGAGCTTCAGACTCCAGCAAGAAGCCGAGCGTGATAAACTGTCTGAGATCAGAAACAGGCCTTCTCTCAGTCTGGATCTCCCTAACTGTGCGCTCCCTACTTCAAGCACCGGCTTATTGTAAGGAGCCTTGGAGCCCAAAGAGAAAAAAAAAAAAAGAACCAGAAGTCCTTAGGGAGTCAAACATGATAACAAAGACCAAATCCTCCCAGGGAGGCGACCCTGCCATGAAGCCTGCTCACTTCCTTACCGGACGGTAGTCGAGGTCAGTGAGATCCTTAAGGCCGCCTCGAAGGAGGTCCAGCCATTCCCGGTCACCAACCGAGTTCTCCTGGGTCCCAAACACATAGATGTCATGGGGGATGGTCACAGTGACTTCATCCAGAGTCTTCCCCAGGCCTTTCGAGGTGAACCACGAGGTTATGTTTTTTGGGGGTGGCACGCTGCCTAGGGGAGGGCAGGGGAGAGGGCATCAGGAGGCTGACCAGACCCTGCTCCTTCAGCCCATGAGCCTCTCGAATAACAGCAGCGATGCAGAGAAGAATAACTACAACTCCAGCTACCTCTCCAGGCTTACACATCCCTTTTCTTACAGCTGTGGGTTGCAGCAGTACATGCTACTGTCAGTAGTAAGATCATAATGACCTTTGCTTTATCAGTGAGAGCACTGAGACGAAGCGTCCTGCCAGGGTCTCACAGCTAGGACCTGCGGTTTCTGTGACAGACCCAAGATTCAGACCCAACTGACTTAACTCTAGCAATCTTCCTATTATGCCTTGCCAGTCTTTCCTCTGAGCATCCCAGGCCTTCCCAACTCTGGTCCCCGTTATCCAGGCTACTCTTATCCCTAGAGTCCCAGCTTACAATTTCCCCAAAGCTTTCTATCACCCCTAGCCCTCCCTCCTCTCCTGAACATTGAGTCTCACTATAGCATGCCCTCTGCAAGTCCCCAAGGAAGACAGACCCATATTCCAAGTGCCAATGAAGATGGAGATCATATCTGGCTCATCCTGGTTGGAGTGTTTATTCTTCATGAGTTGCAGCAGCTGGCAGAATGCCTCCCGCTTCTGAGGAAGGAAAAGGGAGACAGTGAGCCAGGGAGAGGCTACTGACCTTCCCAGCTAACCATCTTTATACCTACAAAGGTCTTCTGTCTCTCTAGAGTCCTTCGGAGCTGGCCCCACAAACCTACAAACCTACCATTCTCCCACATCCTGCCATCTCCAAGATCCTCAGTGAGGAGGACACTACAAGCTGGGAGGCTCAGCGGTAATTTCTTCCCCCCACTAAGCTCGTTTCCTCCTATTTAAAAAAAATAAGGACAATAATATTTAAATTCCCAGTCCTCCATGAATCAGCTGAAAGAACCAGGGGAAGTTTAGTTTGAAGAAAAGAAGTTTGGAGGGAACGTGTGTATTCACATCTTCACATAGTCTTGCCCAGAAGGACAGGGATAGGGACAGGAGGCAAAAGCTTCAGAACTTTTTTTTTTTTTTTTCCAAATTGGTGATTAGCTTTGCCCAAGGAAAAACTCCCCAATAATATGAACTGTCCAAAAGTCAAATGAATGGGCTGCCTACAGAAGTTGTGAATTTTCCTCACTGAAAAAGTAAAAGTTGAATAAACCTTCCTAAGTGACCTTAGAATTCTTACATTAGAAACACACAGAGATGCTGTTTGGGTATAGCTGAGGTTAGACCTCTGACATTCTCCTCAATTCTGGGGGTCTGTGAAAGTGATTTTTAAATTTTATGATTAAGCACCTACTAAGTGCCAGCATTGTGCTAGGCACATTACCAATATTGTTTCATTTGATCCTCAACAATCCAAAGGTAGGTGCTTTTATTAACCCCACTTCACAGGTGAGAAAACTGAAGCAGGCAAGGATGATGGGACTTACACAGGGTCACCTAATTAATAAGTATCTCTCTCTTGGATAGGAACTCGGGTCTTCCTGACTCTAAGCCCAGCACTCTATACACTGCACTATCAACTGCTTCATAACAGCAAAAAGGCTCCTTGCCTGAAAGTTGGCCATCAAAGGATGGATTTTTTTTTTAAATCATAGCAATTTTAGAATCCTGCCTGGTTCTTCCTGCCTTCACTAACTTCCCTGGACTTGATTTCTTTTCTACTTAAACTTATGGCTTCTGCCTGATCCTTTAAATCAAAAAAAAAAAAAAAAAAGAGAGAATTCTATAGTGAAATATTGAGTTCACTTCTCCCTGTGAGTCCCAGTCTCCTCTTCTATAGGATCCTCAGGGTCTCAGATGATTTTCTAGCTTTTTCTTTTTTTCCTGGATTTTTCTCCTCCTTTGTAGAGCTGGGTCCATGGTCCCACATAATCTAACCTTTCTTGGTCCCATTATCACTTTCCTCCCTGTTGTTCCTTCTGGGAAGGCTGTACTTTTTCCTTAAGCCCATTCTCACCCTCCTTCAATCCCCTATATCTTACCCTGGCACTGACAAAGATGAAGTCCTTCCGCTGGGTCCTCTCTTTCTCCTTCTCAAACACAATGCCCAACTTATTCTGGACCCTCTGGGACTTGATGAGTTGTCGGACTAAGTGTGAGGAAGGGACCCCAAGAGAAAAGGCCGAGTCACATACACATATCCAAAGACTACTGTGCCCTGTTTGCCAAGCACAACAAACTCTACTGTCTACCCAACTCCCCCCCAGTGCCACCCCCAGTACTTGCCCCAGTGTGTGTCATCTCCTCTTAGGCTCACTCTTGGACATGGGAGAACATGGTCCCCCACTCTGTGACTATTCTCTGTTCCTTGTCCCGGTCCCACCCCCAGATTCATGAAGAGCATGATAAAGTATAGCCAGGGATTCTCCAGCTTCATGGTCATCCACAGGTTCACTTTGCTGCAGGCACAGGATAAATAACATTCTCCTCCTTGTCAATCTCCCACTCAGAAGAGATGCTCCTCAATGCTTTATCTCTAGCTTTAACTTCTCCCCTGTGCCTCAAACCATCAGCTCAATCCAAGAATTGAAAAACTATACCCTGAGAACCTGTACAAAAACAGGCAACAAGCTAGAAAGGGCCCGAAGGCCATAGTTTGCTGATCCTTGAGTAGGCTGTCCCTCTAATACTCATTGTATCCAAAACTAAACTCAATCATATTTCTCTTTAAACTTTTTTCTCCTTTTAACTTCACAACATTCTGCTGTTCAGCTCTCTTCAGAATCTTGGGTTATCTGGGACTCCTCCTCACATCCTATGGATTCCATTTCTGAAACAGGTCTTTAATCACTCCTCTCTTCTGCCTTAATATGAATCACTACAGCTTGGACCACCAAAACAGCTTCCAAAGTCTTCCTGCCCTCTCCCCAGTTCTAATCCATCTTTCACATATTAAAAATGTGATTTTTCATCAAGACAGGAAAATCAATCCATTAGTGCAAATTACAAAGAGTAAAGCAGTATGGTCCAGTAGAAAAATGGCCTAGTTCTGAAGTCAGAGCACCACCTCTGCTGCTTACTCCCTGTGTGATCTTAGACAAGCTATTTAATCCCCTCAGGCCCCAGATCTGTAAAAATAGGGATTGGACTAGAAAGTCTCTGAAGTCCCTAAACAAATGATCCTATGAAACCCTGCTGAGCTAATAGATTACATCCTGAGTCACAGTGAGGTTAAATGACTTGCCTAGGACCACTCAGTTAATAAGTATCAGAGATGGGATCTGAATATTCCAGTATCTAAGCATTAAATAACAATAAATATAAATAAAAGTAAATATAATAAATAAATAATAATCTCTAACAATCTTTCCCAAGCTACTATAATAATCTTATTTATCCAAATATCTTCTCATATCAGGCCTCAACTCAAAATACTTCAGCAAAATTCAAACTCCCCAATAGAATATTTGATGCTTTCAACAATCTTTTTCAACCCTATTTCATATTACTCCAGGCAAACTAGACTTGACTTTGCCCAAAGAACTACGCCCTTTGTTCACCTCATATCTATACCTTTCTTCAATAATCTTTGAGCTTAGAAATAGCGTCCCTCTCCTTTTTCACAAGCTATATTCTCACCCAAACTTTAAAGCCAAGTTCTAATGCTTTGCCTGTACTACCCTGATGCATTTATAACGTAATATCAATCAATCAATAAACATTTATTAACCTACTGTGTACTAAGCCTTGTGCTAAGTGTTGGGGATACAAAAAAAAAGCAAAAGACAACCCTTATGGAGCTCACAATATCCCCCACAAAATAGGGGAGATAATTTGTAATCAAAATATTAAAACTTGCTATATACAGGATAAATAGGAAATAATTAACAAACACAAGGCAGTAGAATTAAGAGGAGTTGGGAAAAGGTTCCTGTAAAGTAGGAATTTTAGCTGGAAACTAAGTGAAGCCAGGGAGGTCAGTTACATTGAATATAATAACCATTTTACTGGAGTCTTATTCCTTTGATTAAATTCTGTCATTCCCTAGCAGAGTGTTCTGTTTTTAGCTGGTCCAGCTGGTCTACCTGGCCAAGTCTTCCTGAGATTTCTATGCCTTGCGAGTCCCTTCCTTGCCTCTCCCTCTGACCATAGAACTCACTTCGGTCATGTGTGAATGTGGTCCAGTCCTCCTGGGAGTCCCGCTGCCTTCGGAGCAACACAAGGCGCCCATCCTCCACATCAACACTCAGGGTGAACTTTTGAGACTTCCCAATCTTGGTAAGGTCACTCAAAGTCACATCCAGTTTTACCTGCAACCAGTCAGATCAAGGCTGAAGGTATCTTGTATACCTAAGTTGTAGACTTCCCATACTGAGAGATACCCTCCCCAGGCTCAAACAACAACATGGCCCAGGATGTCTTTCACCTTAACAGACCCTCTCGGACTACCCCAAGGGGGCCAAACCCATCCCCCCAATTCTTCCTTTTGCCTTGGTCCCTACCTCAAAGGCCTGCACAGGAATGCTCTTAGCTTTACGAGTGGACGGTTGGAGAGGGATTGGAGGGGCTGTAGAGCTCATATCTTGCAGGGCCTTCAAAGCCTGTGGAAAAAGATCTGGGTCAAAGTCAGGATCAAGTTTGGAATCACCATCAAAGCTGAAGTTATGAAGTCAGATGTAAGGGCTAAGTTATAAATATGCAATGAAGGTCTGACTCTCCATTAACTTTGGGTTACTGGTCATAAGGACCAGGATTTGAGGTCGGGGTTAGGATAAAGATCAAGCTAAGAGCAAGGAAGTCGGATCACCTTTCTTTGGATGCCAGACAGGAAGTCCTTTAGCACTGACAGCTTGAGGACCAGATTCTCCAGCTCTTGCTCTCCTGTCTGGGTGGAGTTCTGCAGATGAAAGAGAAGAAGGGCCTCTGAGGCTATGAAGGTCCATCCTTACCTCCCCAGATCCCAAGTAGAGGAAGAGCTCAGGACTCAAATTTCCTGCTCCCTTTCCAGGTCTCTAGATCTATTACCAGTACCCTTCCTCCAGGAAAAAAGGAGAGCTCCCCATTCCAAGCCCCAGACCCACCTGTTGCTGAAGAAGCCGGGTCACCATTGGCGAGCTCTGCTGGTCAAACACCTTTGAAAGAATCTCAAGGCCAGATAGTACTTTGTCTACCTCACTGGGCCCAGCGGTAAGAGGTAGGGAGAAGAGAGAAAAAAAGTTTGAGAAAATTATATGAAAAATCATAGAATCTCTGAGGCAGAAGAGCCTGCAGAAGGTACCTAATTATAAAAGCATTGATCACAGAGGTCACCAACTTCAGCTTCTTCATTTTACAGTTGATGAAGTCAAAGCCAAATGGCCTTAACTGATTTGTCTAGGGTCACACAGTGAGTTAATATTTGAGGCAGGCAGGATTTGAATGCAGTCTACCTAACTCTAAGACCAGCCTTATTGCTTGAAAAGAAATCACTGCAATAGAAAGAATCCACCACTCACCTAAACAGAAAGCCCCTCTATAACAACTTACAAGTAGTCATCCAGTGTTGGCTTGAAAACCTCCCATAATGAAGAGCTCACCACTCCTAAAATAGTCCATCCCACTTAAAGGGAATGCTAATCATTGGGAAATTTTGTCTGACATTCCACAGGCTTTTATGAAGCAACTAGTGTGTCCCAAGCCTTATGTTAAGCAATAAAGATCAAGATCAATGAATCAGACCTGTACTATGCTCAAAGACATTTTACTGGCCAGGGGTGGGGAAGAAGAGAAGACAGAGGAATACATGTTCGCAAGAAACCATCAAAATAAATACAAATTAATTAGGGGGTTAAACACTGACAAATGGGAGAGTCACTACAGGCTTATGGAAAAGAAGTAATTCTTAAAATAAGCCTTGAAAAGAGCAGGGGGCTTCAAGGCGTACAGGTAAGGAAGAAACTCCAGATATGAGGGACCATTTGTGCAAGCCAGGAAATGATGGGCTGTCAGGAATAGCCAACAGCAGGCTATTTTGATTAGAACATAAGGAAAAGAATATGAAATAAGACTAGAAAAGTGGGTAGGGACCAGATTATGGAAGATACTAAATGTCAGACTAAGAATTTTGTATTTTATTTTATAGACAATACGAAGCTACTGAAAATGTCAAGCAGGGTAATCTTTTGATCAGACCGATGTTTTTCAGGGCTATCAATCTGATATCTGCATGAAGATGAATTGGAGGGGGGAAATGGGAGCAGAACATAACTGAACATTATTGAAATAGCCAGGTATGTGACAAGGTTTAAACTTGGTTTGAAGCTTTGTTTGGGGGCATAGAGAGAAGGGGATGGGTGTGAACAGTTTTGGAGAAGCTGAATCAACAAGAAGATCTGGCAATTAATTGGATATGGGGGGGGCAGGGAGTAGGAGAAAGTAGAAAGAGTCAAAGATGACTTTGGTACTTATGAAGATGAGTAATAAGAAATGCAGTAATAATGACTTCAACAGAAATCAGGAGGTATGAAGAAGAGATGAGTTTGAGGAGAAATAAAAGAAGTTCTATTTGGACATACAAGTGAAGATGCCTAAGAGGCCTGTCTAGGATGCTCCCTTCTCCCTTCCTCCTTGGAAAAAAGAAAATCAAAAACATTTACAAAGCACCTATCATGCTAAGTCCTGGGGATACAAAAAGAGGCAAAAGATAATCTTTGCCTTCAAAGAACTCACACTCAGGGAATCCTTAGCTTCCTTTTAAGCACAGCTCATGTGTCAACTCCTGAGGAAATCTTTCTGAAACATTCCTTGGGGCATATTAGAGAGTCAATGGTTAAATTTTTAATGTGAACATTTGCATCTCTGGAAAATAGGGCTTAGTTTTTCATTTGCAGATTATCTAGAAATGTCAGTAATGCTGATTACATTTAAGTATATTATATGGGCATCATATCCCCCCCAACCAACATTTATCAGCACAGCCCTAGATACCCTTATCCCCTTCTCCCCAAAATTACTTTGTCTACACTTTATATTTACTTTTTTATGTAGACTTGTATCCTCACAGTAGACTCTGCTCCAGGAGGGAAGAGTCACTTTCCATTTTGTCTCAATATCCATAACACTGGCTTTGAAAGTAAAAAGTGCTTAATAAAGGTTTGCTGGACTCCAAAACAAAAAAACAGAAGTCTCGGAGGCAGGGCTTAGGCCAAACTTGAACCTGCTCCCGACACTCCTCCATGGCTCTTCTTGGTCCTGCTATCTCACCCTCACAGCAGAATTAGCCCAGTCCCCAGGACAATTCTAACTCTCCTCTGGCCCATGGCAAAAAGTATATACACTACAGATGAGGAATGGCGATTAGAGTAAGCAGCTTGGGAAGTCCAAGGGGAAGGTTACCTGTGTAGCCTTCGGCAGGAAGTGACCAGGGTTCGGGTGAGGTGGGGAAGGTTGCTGGCCCCTCCTCGAACAGCCTCCAGGTCCAGCCCATAGCTGCCTTTCAGGTACTCATGAGAGACTGTGACAGTACTCAGCCCATTGGGGGCACTGTACAGGACAGAACAGAGAAGGTCAGGGGGGCCCTCCACATCCTCAGCTACGACCCCCATCTCCTTCTGCCCCAAGTTCCCGCACGGCGAAGCTGGGGAGTGCTTAAGGCTTGGAAGCAGGAGAATGACAGCAACTTCACGCTTCCAGGGAGACGTCTCACCTCGGTGAAGGGGAACAGGTGGGGAGGTCTCCCATCTCCAAGGCTAGAGATGGGGAGGTATCTTTACGTGAGTGGTGGGGGAATCTGATATTTCCCATCTGTGTGTGTTTGAAGTGGGGTGGGAAGAGTTTACTTCTTCTGAAGGAGAGATGGGGCTTACCTCTCTGTGGCAGGAGTTGTGGGGGACTCCAGGCTTGGTGGGGGACTACTGGGCCTAGCCACACTGCTAATGCTACTGCTGGCAGAGAAGCTGGTAGAGCCCGAGCGAGGAGGCAGGGGGGGCTTCTCATCTTCCCCATCTGAAAAAAACCCAGCAGAGCTGTCTGTGGCCTAACTCCCAGCTCCAATCCAACCCCGAGGCCTCTGTCCTTAAGCCATCACCCTAAAAGATAGTGGAGGGAGGAGGTATAAAGGGAAATGGTAACTCAAACAGAGACCAAGGGGATGAGTTAAGGGGCCAAGACTTACCTGAGTAGTCTCGCTCATCTGGGACCTCAGCTTCCCGCTCCACAGGCAGCAACAGGGCACACACCAGACCCTGGTTGGGTTGTGCATAGAGGTCAATAAGCTCACCCAGAGTCTGAAAGCGCCGTACAGGAATGCCCTGGGATGACTGTGGGGAAAAGCAAAGGATAGGAGAGGAGTCAGTCCCAGGAACGAGGGTTGGGCAAGAGAGGATTATATGGCTAACATACAGCAGGATCTTAATAAATACTTGTTGAAGGAATTATTAGAGCATCTCTGAGCTGGAAGGGACCTCAGATCATGAATCCAACCCAATTACTTTACAGATGAGAAAACAGAAGCCCAGAAAAGTTAAATGATTCACATAATGTAGCACAGCTTGTCTAAGGCAGATGTGAACCTGGGACCAGACTGAGGAAAGAAAGAACTGGCCAGAATCTCCCACCTGCACTGCCAAGAAGTCCTCCCCATCAGGTAAGATTCGGTAGGTGTGAACATGTTTCTGGTACCTGTGAAGGATGATCAGGGTAAAGGATTAGGCCTCCAGTCTGAACTGGTACACCCAATCCCCAGCTGCTACTCCCCCCCCCTTAAAAAAAAAAGAACCCACAAACGAAAGACCAAAATAAACTTCCGACTCAGCCCCTGAGATGTTGGCACAGTAGGGAGGAGTCCAGGCTAGGTGCAGGCAGCATGCCCTGTTTGTGCTACCCCAGGCAACCAGCAGGGCCTTTGTCAGCTTCCCAGCTGTCTAAACACTCTCCTACCATCACCTCATCCTCCCCATTCCCCACCCCCAACCAGGTAAGCTTCAGGACAGTCCCAGAAAAGGATACCTTGTGTGTACACACATACACATATTTATGTGTATATATAGACATATACATATATTTATGTGTACATATATGCATGTTTTTGTGTGCATCTGGCTAACAGAGGTAGGATGTTCATTTAAACTTGTCCAGACAGGACTGGGGGGAGGGGAAGGTAAAGAATTTTGTCTTGAAGGGTATGGGCTAGCTGAGACTGAGGAGGTGGGACTGACAGGGGCAGAAGGTGCTGGGTGGGCACTGACAGACACAGGGCAACAGCTGAGCAGAAAGAAAGGACAGCTGTCATCCCAGTAGCTCTTGCTGGCAGCATCGAGTCAGATCTGGACTCAATGACTATGGAACAGGGGGAGAGTTGGATGGTGAAGGGGGGAGTAAGTGTTCCTATAATATAGATCACAGGATTCCAAGTTAGAAGGAAGCAACTTAACCAATTCTTTTATTTTACCCCTGAAGAATGAGACCCAAAGCATGCATGCGACTTGCTGAATGGGGCCATAAAGTAACAGAACTGGGATTAGAACTCAGCTTCCCTGCCTATTCTAAGCCTAGAGACCACCCCTTCTTCCCCCCCTTGGAAATCATTTGAGAGTACAGTTGTAGGGAAAAGCATAGATAACCCTGTTTGCTGGACACCAATGGCCCCTAAGTCCTCTTCTGAATGGACAAATGACATATGTGGCGTGTGCTTCTACACAAATGTGTTTATGTACCTGCATGTATGTGTGACTGTCTGCATGTGTCAATAAGCCTAAATAAAGTAATAGACATGAATGACTGGTCAGGTCTATCCTGAATGCATGCGTTTATATCTCAGGGTCTGTGCCCACTAATGGCCACGTCTGCAGGGGTGGCTGTATGTGTGAAATAAGTCTGCAAACTCACACGTGGCAAGAAGCCTATTACTGCTCATTCCTACGACACAAAGATAGACTTCAGAGTTTTCGTAGTGCTTTCCTCACCAAAAACCCTATGGGGGCATCTAGTGCAATTATTCCCAATTTGTAGAGGAGGAAATTAAGATTCAGGAAGGTAAATTGATTGGCCTAAGGCCATGTAATGAGCCTCACATTCAGGTTTGTGAGTTCCAGGTCCACTGACCTTTCTACCACACCCAGACTAAAGGTGTCTATGTAAGAAAGGTTAGAGAACTATTAGCTAGACTACTAAAAAAAAAAAAAAAAAAAAAACCACTTCCCATCTCTGGACACAGGCAAAGTGGATAATCCCAGACATCCCAGGCTCCATTCCAGAATAGGAACAAGGATACTGAAGTTTCCATGCAGACAGAACAACACTGAGGCACTCTCCGGGCCTCTCTGACTCCGGTCCTAGCCAACAACAAGTCTAGCTTTACCCACCCCTAATCACAGCTGTCCCCCACTCCCCATCAGCAGCTGACCTGCCAACCCCTAACCACCCCCCCAACCAAGGACTTTGCAGGGGAGAGGATGAATTATATTCATCCCCTTATTCCTACTCTCTAACTGTATATATTGGAGAGGAGGGGGGAAAAGGTCAGGGACTTAAAGCACTTTCCCTCAGGATCCATGCTATTTAGACAGCTGGTCCAATAAGGTCCCAGGTTCTCTTGCCCACACTGGGCCCTACCCCACCCTCTTCATCAGAAGGTAACAGGCAGCAGAAGAGGGAAGTGATGTCCAGGAGGAAAGACACAGAATATAGGGGAGGAGGAAGAGATAGAGGAATGAGGTAGGAGCATTAACTAGGGGTCAGAGTATGTTTATGTGCATAAAGAGGAAAAGAAAAAGGATGGAAGAATAAGGGGGAAAGAAACAGACCAGAAACTAAACTAGAGAATAGAAGGGACACTATAGGGGGAAGAGAGGGAATGAAACAGGGAATCAGACACTGCAGCAGAGGTAAGACCAGGTTTAAAAAAAAAAAAAAAGAGCTCATCATAAGGACCCAAGGAAAACACTCAGTTCAAGGATGACATTCAAGGCATGGGAATGAAGGGAAACACATAAGAGACAATGAAAGGTCAGGCCTTTCAGGCCTCCATGGAGGCTCCCCAGAGATTAAAGTTGAGTTAAGGAAGAGGGAGTGGGAAAGGACTGAGCCAGCTTCCTCAGATTCCCCAAACTATATGCTCAAAGCCAAACCTTTGCCTTAAATCTAGAGAATGGTGCCCACATTAACCCAAAGCCCAGCCCAGAAACCCAGTCCTAAATCCAAAGACCAAGGAGCCCCACCAAGCCTCAGATTCAGAGCCTAACCATCATTCTAAATATAACAGGCACTAGGGGAGATGTAACAAAGAAAGGAGGCAGAGACTTTAAAAAAAAAAAAAAAAAAAAAGTGGTAGCCAAGTCCTCAAAGGAAAAGAAAAGGCACTTTTCTTGGTTCTCCCCACTCACATCTGTTCCATCTGTAGGCCTTGGGGGCCCCCCTCTCCCTCACATACAAGAACACTAACATATGAAAATTCATTCTCCCACACCCCATTGTATAGATTCACCCACATTCCCTCGCAAGAACTCATCCTTACACCCTAACTCACATCATCATCTCTACAATCCTGTGCACATGCATAAATATACACCCTCCTATACTTACTCCAATTGTGAGATCTTGTGACTCACATTCTTACAATGCTCTCTCCCCATTATAAATAAGCCAAATTCTCCCCAGATCTGCCTTACAACACACTGAGAGGGAAGAGGAAGGAGGAGGAAGGGCAAAGGGAGTATGGCTTCACCAGGAACTTGGGGGGCTGGGATTATGTCCAAGCAGCTGCTGGGTCCTTGTAAGAGAAGAAAGGGAGGGGCATCCTGGGGTCAAGCCCAGTTCAATGAACCCAGGAGACTATGAAATGACTGACCTCGACAGAATTAATGGATTTAGAGCCATTCCAGACACCAGGACCACTCATGTGTCAATATCCCCCACCCAACAGGCACATGTGATACTCACATACTCAGGCTCAGTGTGAAGGACACACATACACTCTTTCTGGGTCCCCATATAAACACAAGCACACCGAACTCCCAAAGGATCACACTGCACCTAACTGCCTGCCTTTCTTTGCCAAGCTCTGGACACCCACCCGATCCCCATACACACTGACAATCTCAGGATGGTCCCACGGTCCCATAACATCCCCCTCCAGGGGACTCGGACACTCCACAGCAACTTGATCCCACGTACTCTGCATCTCTGACCCTCTTTCATACCCAGGTAGTGGTGCCCTCACCCCTAGAGACCAAAGCACAGAATGCCTCAGACAACCTCGACTGCCAACACATCCCCCGATTCTCCCCTCAATGCTCGAATCCCAACTCCAAGTCCCCGAGGTCCTGCTCTCCTCCCAACTTCCACAGATCCAGGCCGTCCACCTGGGATGCCCCCACCCGAGAGTCGGCCAGGTCCCCTGCCCCGGGCGCTGGTCCCTACTCACAGCACGCAGAGGGCGAAGGCTCCGGGAACACTCTCGCTGTCTCGCACCAGGAAGCTGCCGTCCCGGCCCGCCCGAGCCAGCAGTTCCTCAGCCGCGGCACGGCTTAGGTCTCGGTGGTACCAAGCGGGAGCCGGGTTGCCCAGGGCGGCCCCGGGCCCCAGCCCCGCCCCGCTGCCCCCGCCCCCG
>JAJPUD010010821.1:48420-58697 GCA_023553655.1 Myrmecobius fasciatus
TGAAGAAAGCCATATACACCCAGAGAGAGGGATGCGAAATGTGGACCACAACATAACATTCTCATACTCCTTGATTGATGTTTGCTTACATTGTGTTTCCTTTATCTGATATATTTTTTTTGTGTAGATAAGATTTTTCTTGCACAACAATGATGGGTTTGGAAATATGTATACATATATTTGATTTGCCAATATTTTAACATAATTAACATGTAGTGGATATCCTGCCATCTAGGGGAGGGGTGGAGAGTTGGGGGGAAAAATTTGTAACAGAAAGCTATGTAAGGGTTATTGTTGAAGAATTACCCACACATATGTTATACAAATAAAAAAAATTTAATTAAAAAAAACTAACCTCCTAGGATAAAAATACCATTCTTTATCTATCCTTCATCATTGTGAAGGAGGTATTAACAAATTGTAAGATTTGTCACCCAAACTCCCATGCTCACTAACCTAAGCCCACAACTGTCCTTCAGTCCATCTCATCCAGGCCCAAATGGCTTCTCAGGGTATTTTGGCTTATAGCTGCCTCACCTGTCAAGAGATTCTTCTAGACTCCTTCCTCTTGGTCAAAAAGGTTTCCCTTTGACACTGATACATTGTTGGTGGAACTGTGAAGGGATCCAACCATTCTGGAGACCAATCTGGAACTATGCTCAAAAAGTGATCAAACTGTGCATACCCTTTGATCCAGCAGTGTTTCTACTGGGCCTATATCCCAAAGAGATCTTAGAGAGGGAAAGGGCCCCACATGTGCAAGAATGTTTGTGGCAGCCCTTTTTGTAGTGGCAAGAAACTGGAAACTGAATGGATGCCCATCAATTGGAGAGTAGCTGAATAAATTATGGTATATGAATGTTATGGAATATTATTGCTCTGTAAGAAACGACCAGCACGACAATTTCAGAGAGGCCTGGAGAGACTTGCATGAGCTGATGCTGAGTGAAATGAGCAGAACCAGGAGATCATTATTCATGGCAACAACAATACTATATGATGATCAATTCTGATGCACATGGCTCTTTGCAACAATGAAATGTTTCAAACCACTTCCAATTGTTCAGTGAAGAAAGCCATATACACCCAGAGAGAGGGATGTGAAATATGGACCACAATATAACATTTTCATGTTCTCTATGTTTATTTGCATTGTGTTTCCTTTCTGATTTTTTTTCTTGTAGAAAATTTTTTTTCTTGCACAACAATAATAAGTGTGGAAATATGTATACATATATTCAATTTGTCAAGTATTTTAACATAATTAACATGTAGTGGATTTCCTGCCATCTAGGAGAGGGGTGGGGACTGGGGGGGAGGAATTTGTAACAGAAAGCTTTGTAACGGTCAATGTTGAAGAATTACCCATACATATATTTTGCAAATAAAAAGCTTTAATAAAGAAAATAAAATAAGAAAGAAGAGTCTTTTAGATTCCAAAAAAAGAATCATTTTGATCTTTCTTTTCTAAAAAAACAAAACAAAACAAACAAAATAGCAATAAAATAAAAATTAAAAAAAAAAAAAAAAAGGTTTCCCTTTTTGATGTTAGGATTCCCAGGCCAAGACCACTCCTCTTTTTACTGTTAGGAGACACCATTTTCCAGAACTAAGACCAGCAAGCAAATTGTGCTCTGAGTTGGGCTTAACAACAATCCTTTGCACATACCCTCTAGTAGATGAACTCTGCTGCAGGTAAACCATAGAATCAACTTAAGTCAACTCCAGTTGGTCCCTGAGCTGAGGCAAGCACCTGAAGGAACTCCGTTCCAGTCATGAAGTCCTGCTTTGAATAGCTCTTTTTTATTACACAAACTTCCTTTTACCTCTCACTGATTCGACTGTAACTCCCTGCTTGGTTCTTTGTCTAGCCATAATTTAACATTTCAAGGTTTAGTCTTGCTGCCTTGGGTCTTCACGGCCCTAGAACAGACAGACACTGGCAACCATCCCCAATTTCCTTCTTTCAATAGAATTAAAAAAAAAAAAAACTTGCCTAGTTGATCATTTGGGGGATGGGGGAGGCTTGATTCAGATCCTTTTAACCTCATCTGTTCTTTATTCTGTCTTACAGGTGATGGTGGGCAGGGTTGATTGAATATATCCCATTTCCCTGTGGTAATGAAAACATCAATACCTTTCTTAAAAGAGACCTTTTAAAAAGTTGGAACTTCAGATAAAATAGGCTAGGATAGAGAGGAGGCTCAATGACTAGAGTATTGGGCCTGGAGTCAGTTCAGAAACTGAAATTTCAGTTCAGATCCGGCCTCAGACACTTACTATGTGAGCCTAGCCAAGTCACTTAACCCCATGGCCTAGGTTGAGCTGGAGAAAGAAATCTATCTTTGCCAAGAAAATCCCAAATGAGATCAGGAAGAATTGGACAACTGAAATTTCTGTTGCAAGGGGAAGACTGGGAAGGATAAAAGAAGGAAATCTTTTCTGGATAAATCAACATTTATTAAACACCTACTTTATATAACCAGGTACTAGGGATACAAATATAATCAATGAAATGATGCCTACTTGAAAAGAAACTTAATTTTAGAGAAGGTAGAAATCATAGCTAATTTCCACTCCCTCCCAATCTCCCTCAGTAGTGGGGTGAGATATGTGAAATCCAAAGCTTATGATGGGGTTGTAGGATTCCAAGCAGATCGATCAAATTTGAGAGGGAAGAAAGCAGATTGGGAAGCTGGGGTCTCAAGAAGAGCCAAGCTGTGTCAGACAGGAAAATCTTGGTTATGGTTTTGGATATAGATTGGTTAGATTTTTGTGCCTGAGAAGGGTTAACTACAGAGAAGCAACAGCAGTGTCAGAGTCAAGAAGGGGAGACTGGCCCTCCAACTGAAGATGCCTGGGGCAGAGCCATAAGCATAGTATTTAGCCACAGCTTCATTAGGGTTTCCCTGGGCTGGGTCGAACCACATCTGGATACATTTGCCACTGCCCCGGCCAAAAGAGCTTGCACTGTAAGAGTGACTCCAAATGTTTTCACATAAGGAAGCTGGTGTTGGGAAGTAAAATGTGAAAGGGTGGCAGGCAGCTTCAACTGGGCACTTGTTAATCCCTGTGAAATGAAAATGAAGAAAGGTCAGTTTCATCCCTTTTGGCTCCTCCATAATCCTGGATTCATCTTCCACCAGTCTTCAACCCCAATTTCCAGGCTTCCCTGCGCCCTTCTCCACATGATCACTTCTGGATCCTGGCTGATCCCCAGATCCTCAGCTTATATTTAGAACCACTCCTATTATTTTATCTCTCAATCCAGATCCACAAACCAGAACTGTAACCAGTCCTTTTTCTAGTTCTTCCCCCAGATCCCCACTTATCTACATCTCTACTCAAAATTATGTTTAAGTTCCTATACTTCATGCCAAGTCCCAGCCCCTAACCTGAGACTCAAGCTTTTTATCCTTTTAGCCCTACCTTTCCATACCCAGACTCCAGCCCTTCACTTTATCTTGTTTTTATAACAACCCCATTTTCCCAAATATCAAGTTCCTCCCTCATCCAAAGCCAAAAATTTGAGATAGGGAGAGGGTCAGATTCAACAGAACTAACCAAACCATCAAAAAGACTTTATACACAGTATTCCATATTCACAGCCTACTCCTCTCCTCCCTCCTCCCTGCAAAGGAAGGGAAGTACAGTTCATTCTTTCCCCTTTGCCCCTGGCCCTCTTCCCCTCTAGCTTCAGAGGCAGCCTGAGCCTCACCTGACGTCCAATTCCAGCCTTTATGCCAGTTCTCTTTGCAGGTATATGAGGATTTGCAGTCCTCCCACCACTCATCACAGTCTTCCTTGCACAGGGGGACATTCAGAATCCGTTCTTTCCGCCACTTTGATTTCACCTTGGTAAGGAGAGGGAACATCAGTTTTCGAACTCTTAACAATAACATATCTCCCTGAGGTGGAGATTTGGGGGTCTTAAAATATGAGCAGAAGTCTTGTTTTCCTCAGTTACCTACCGGCTGGATCCAGGGTCCTAGGTTGGGGGAGCACTCATAGAGACATGTATCCTGGATAAAGTGGCGTTTGCAGGCTGGAGTCATTATGCCGCAGTGATTAAAGTTGAAGCGGTACAGGTAGGAGGTGTCTTCATGGGCAGCAAAGCTTGTGTTTGCTGTGCAACAGGCATTTTTTTTCCATGGACTACACTGGAGGATAGGGAAGAGGAGGAAGGAAGGCATAGAGGGCTAAGAAGTTAGACATAAACTCATTTCTAAATCACCAAGATTTACCACAAGCTTTCTACCCAACAATGAAAAACCAAAAAGGTCAATGACTGATCAAAGTTCCAAATATAATGTTAGAACTGAAAGGAAAACAAGCCATAGGACTACCAAGTCAAGACCCTACCCCAAAAGCCTCTCCCAAAGCCAGAGCCATTAGACATCACCTACTCTGAAATTCAATCTAATGAATAGCCTTCCTATCCCTGAAATTTCTGTTTTCTTTCCCTCTTTAAATTTCCTTTATCATTTTTATCCATTTACAGACAAAATACATGCTTCCTGTGTCTGTATAGACTACATGGACTATTTTTGCCTGACTTGTGGTAGATCTTCCAAGATCATCTTGGTCTGATCAACCTGTCAGACACTGTACCTTGATGTGAACATAGTGATGTCCTTTTGGTCTTCTTCACGCATGAAGAGCAACAACCAAGATTATCAACCTAAATCTTGAGAGCTAAGGTTATCTTACTTTTCTCTATGTACCCCAGTGACCTAGAATCTAGCAACTGAAAATTCTAGGACTAATAATAGACTCAAAGTGCAGAATAAGACAATAGACAAGACCAATATAGGAATATTTTGCTTGATTACCTATATTTCTGTTTTGTTATTTTTCCAATGATGGGATTGTAGAGATAAAGCATACTTTTATTTTTAATGAAATTTTATTTTTTAAAATGTGGATAAAAACAATTTAAGTCAATTTCTCCTCAAATTTTCTTATAGTATTTTCTCTAAACTTCCTCTCTGCCTTTATAATTTTTGTATATCTCTTTACTTTTTAATTGATGGTAAGCGCTGAAAAGGCTTATCTATATCCATTCTTCACCCAGTATTTCTAATGTCAAGCTCATGGACCTTCACAATATTTGTTGAATGTAATGGTTTGAAGGTCACTCTTAGTTCTGACACTCTAGGATTCTATTGCCTGAGTTAGTCCCAGCATGTCCATTTGCCAGCTATCTGACTCTGAACATATTACTCCATTGCTCCTGAGTTTCACTTTCCCCATCTGCAAAAATGTACTATTATTTTTCCTCCTTAGCTGGTTATTGTTGTTGTGAACAAACTTTGTAAACTGTCAAAGTGACAGGAGGAACTAACATAAAAAACACTCCTATCCCTATATTAGAGATAAACAATACTACCTCTCTCTTCTTGTCCACCCTCTAGCCATATCTCCCATTCAAAACCCCATACTGTAATCCCCTAGTCCCAGGAGATTTCTTCCCTGACTGTTACCTGCTGATGAAGTTTATCTTCTGCACTAGGTTGGAACTTGTGGTGTTTAGCATCCATGCACATATTGAGCAGATCTCTACCCTTCTGAAGTCCATTTGCCATAGCCATGAGGCACAAGAAAATCAACCCCAATCCTGGTTGAGTCATGGTATTTGGAACCTGGAGTGAAAGGGAAGGAGAATTCAGGGGCTGTGAATTGATGGGACCAGAATGCAGAGGAAAAGGGGAGTGGAAGGAGATGGAGAAATCATAGCTAAAGGTACCTACAATGATGAGTAGAAGGACTGAGGTGGGAGTGGGGAGCAGTCTAGGATCTAAGATTAAGGTCTCAATCTTAGAGTCATAGAGCTTTTTAGTAGTCTAGCAAACCTTATTACTCCTCTTCAAAATAATTCCTTTTGATGCATAAAATCATATATAGGATTACAAAGGAAACCAGTTATTTTGAAATAGTTATCAATTTTTTTAAAGTCCAAGATTCCAGGTTAAAAACTTATTTGGGAAGGAGTCTTGGATGATTGGCATGGGGGAATAGGGTTTCAGTTAAGGGAGAAAGAAAGGAAGGGGGGAAGGGAGGGAAATGGAGAAAAGAAAGAGTACTGGGAAAACAAAATCTGAGACTGGGGTGGGAAAGAGGAAGTCCAGATACTTGAATTTTCCTGAAAAAGGGATTTCTGAACTTTGACCAAAGCTTTCTGCTCCTCTTGACACCTTATCTAGGGGAAATGATCTAGTACACTTCACCTATCAGAAAAGGGAGGAAAAAGGAAAATCCTTCTCTCTCTCTCTCTCTCTCTCTCTCTCTCTCTCTCTCTCTCTCTCTCTCTCTCTCTCTCTCTCTCTCCCCTTCCAAACAAAAGGGATTCTGCCTCACCAACCATTACTTAGGCCAGAAATTTGGACTCAAGTTTCAATAGACACCTAATAAAATTGCCCTCTGGGATAGAGGGCAAATCCCAGAGCTAAAAATCTTCTATCCTAGGTTCTAAGTTGAATATATGGCCACTTCTTCATTTCAGAACTGAGAACAGGAAAGTCTCTAAGAATGTACAGTATTAGAACTAGATTGGTGCTTAGAGATTATCTTGTCCAACCCATTTATTTTACAATTAAAGAAATTAAAATACAAAGAGGGGAAAGCATTTCCCCAATTTGGCAAGTCCAAAATGAGAATACCATCTGAATGGCACTGCCTTCTTAGGGAAAAGTATGATTTTAGCTTCTCCTCCTCCTTATTCCCACCCCCAACTCTAAAGTCTCCAATTTTTCTGAGGGGTACTAAACCAAAATGGCATGGGGTTCCAGATTTCTGGTCCAGAAAATGGTAAGAAAGACTTATGTCTAGTAATCTTCTGGGAAAGAGACTGGAGTTCGGAAAGGGAGCTCCTTCTCCCAGCAGTTTCTCCCATTTGATTCCCCAGAGCCTTTCTCCTTTCCCTGAGTTTTTTCCTCAGTTCCACAACATAGGCCCCCATTCACCCCATACACTCCCTAGAGTTCTTCCTTGGTCCCTGAAGACTTCTAGCAATCTGTGGTAGGAAACTAGAGGGATAAAACAACTAGAAATTAGGATCTACAGCCCTCCCCTGGAAGTGAAGACAGGCTTCTAATCTTACCTCTGCTGCTGACTGGCTGTGTAACTTTGGACAAATTCTTCCCCATTTCCAAGCCTCAACTTTCCCAGCTTTGAAATGAGGGAATTAGATAGAAATTGTAATTCGGAGAAGGAGGGAAAGGGATGGGAAAAAGTCCTACCTCTCGAAAAAAAGGCCAGAAAATCTTCAGAGGCCCCTTTTTCCAGTTCTGGCCCCCTGTCCCTCCCACTTCAGCTCAGTGGGGAGCTGAGGGTTTAGTGACCAAGGAGACCAGGGATTGACAGGTGAGAGGCTTGCCCAGTTGAGGAGGGGCCATCCAACCAAGGGAATTAGCTAACTATCTCAGGGGACAAAGTTTGAAGGGCAATTTCTATGTACCCCTCCCCTCCCCAATGCCATTACTTTTTGCCCTCATGGAATGCAGACTAGTGAAGGAAAAAAAAAAGAAATTCAACTGAAAAAGTGAGATTCAAGGTTCCAAAATTCCTCCAGACTTTTCTTTCCCCCAAGATAACTTCCTCGTCTCCCCTTGTTCCTCCTTCCCTAGGGCCTGGCCTCTAAAAAACAGAATCCCATGTGAGAAATTTAAAATTGTGTAACATTCAGATTAGTGAAATCAGAATCCTAGATTCTTACTATACCTAAATCATAAGAGTTTAAAGATTAACTTTTATTTTAAGAGAAACTGAGGCCCAATTATAACTGACATTCACTCTACATAGTAACTTGAGGTTTCAAAGGTTTCAAATATAATAATCTCATTTGACCATAAAATTTATATATAAGAGAATTTAAATATTGTGTAGTCCAACAAGGAAAATGGGAGAATTTGTTGTATTTCACTCTGTATATTAAAGGGGATTCTTCTCCCCCATCACAGAGGTGAAAAGGAGAAAATGCTTATTAAATGAAAAAACAATAATCAAAAACACTTTTAAATGAATCCAGAGGTTCTAGATCTTTTTGTGTCTTGGAACCTTTAAAGTCTGGGGAATCTTATCAGAACAATTTTTAAAAAAAATTTTAATAGTAGCTTTTTATTTTTAAAATACATGCAAAATTAGTTTTCAACATTCACCCTTGCAAAAATTTGTGTTCCAAAGTTTTTGCCGTGACAACCCCTTCCCACAAATAGCAAATAATCCAATATAGGTTAAACTTGTGCAGTTCTTCTGAATGTATTTCCACATTTATTATGATGCACAAGAAAAATCAGATCAAAAAGGGAAAAAAATTAAAAATAAAAAAAAAAAGCAAGTGAAAATACTATGTTGTGATCCACATTTAATCCTCATGGTCCTCTTTCTAGATGCAAATGGCTCTCTTCATCACAAGTCTACTAGAATTGGCCTGAATCACTTCATTGTTGGAAAGAGCCAAGGCTATCACAGTTGATCATCACATAGTCTTGTTGCTGCTTTGTCCGATATTCTATTGGTTCTACTCACTTCATTTAGCATTAGTTCATAACTTTCTCCAGGCCTTTCTGAAATCAAACTCCTAATTATACCTAATAGATCAATAATATTCCATTACATTTATATAACTTATTCAGCATTCTTCAACTGATGAGTATCCACTTAATTTCCATTCCTTGCCACCACATAAAGGACTGTACTGGTGGGTCCTTTTCCCTTTTTAAGCTCTCTTTGGGATACAGAACTAGTAGAGGCACTACTGGATCAAAGGATAGGCAGTTTGATAGCCCTTTGGGCATAGTTCCAAATTGCTCACCAGAATGGTTGGGTCAGAACAATGTTTTTAAATCAATTAAATAGAAAAACAAAGGAAACCATTTATGTTAAAATGGTTACCTATTTTTCAAACAAGTTAACTTTTTCAAACAAGACCCAAGTTAACACCGATTCTAATCTAATCCTTTTGTTTGCAACTAAGCAAAGAGAGGTCACTCCCTTTTAATAAATTTGTCTTAGGTCACACAAAGGAAGCTGAAGAGTCAGTATTGGAACAACAGTTCCTAGTAATTTTAAATCCAATGCCTAGTCCACTTCTTCAGTTTCTGATCTCCCTTGGATACACACACAAACAAGGGGTTAAAACTCATGTTTTTTGCTTCCAAGTTCAGAGTTTTTTGTGTCAGAAGACCTACAATTGCAAGAATATAGCTCTTTGAGTGATATTATAAGCAAGTTAGAAGAATATAGGATAGTTTACCTCTCAAATCTGTGGAGAAGGAAGGAATTTGTGACCAAAGAACTGGAACTCATAACTGAACACCAAATAGATCATTTTGATTATATTAAGTTAAAAAGTTTTTCCACAAACAAAAATAATGCAAACAAGATTAGAAGGGAAGCAATAAATTGGGATAAATAAAAGTTCTGATAAAGGCCTAATTTCTAAAATATATAGAGAACTGACTCAAATTTTTGAGAATTCAAGCCATTTTCCAACTGATTGGCTAAGATAACAGGAAAAGGTAAGGATGAATGTTGGAGGGGATATGGGGAACTGGGACACTGATACATTATTGGTGGAATTGTGAATAGACCCAACCATTCTGGAGAGCAATTTGGAACTATGCTAAAATTATCAAAATTACCAAACTGTGCATACCCTTTGATCCAGCAGTGTTTCTACTGGGCCTATATCACAAAGAGATCTTAATGAGGGAAAGGGACCCATATGTGCAAAAATGTTTTTGTGGCAGCCCTTTTTTGTAGTGGCAAGAAACTTGGAACTGAGTGGATGCCCATCAGTTGGAGAATGGCTAAATAATGTTATGGAATATTATATATTATATATAAGAAACAATCAGCAGGATGATTTTAAAGAGGCCTGCAGTAAGATAATTGTTTAAATATGTTTACATATACTGGATATAATCTAATCTAATCCTTTTGTTTGCAACTAAGCAAAGAGAGGTCACTCCCTTTTAATAAATTTGTCTTAGGTCACACACAGGAAGCTGAAGAGTCAGAATTTGAACAACAGTTCCTAGTAATTTTAAATCCAATGCCTAGTCCTTTAACATAAGAGATTTAACATAAATAACATATATTGGATGGCTTGCCATCCAGGGGATGAGGTGGGGAAAGGAGGGGAAAATTTGGAACACAAGGCTATGCAAGGGTCAAATGCTGAAAAATTAGCAGTCCAAGTTTTGAAAATAAAAAGCTTTAATTTAAAAGAAAAAAAGGAAGAAAGAAAGAATATAACTATTTGGCTTTCCCAAGTC
>JAJPUD010010822.1:0-30712 GCA_023553655.1 Myrmecobius fasciatus
TTCTTTCCTTCTTTCTTTCTTTCCTTCTTTCTTTCTTTCTTTCCTTGGATAACCTTTGATACTTGGCAGGAATATTGCAGAATTCTTTTGGCCTACATTGTGGAAGAATAGTGCCTCCTTCTATTTTTGAATCAAATGTAATTGAACTGATGTAAAATGAAGTAGGCAGAGCCAGGGAAATATAGCTTGACTATAAGAATGGAAATGGAGAGAATATCCACAAAACAATTGAAAGTGAATGTTGCAAAATTTGAATGAACAAGCTTAGTCCCTGTGGAGAGACTTGAAAAGAGGATACCTTTCCCATCTCATTTAGGTGTGTGTGTGTGTGGTCTTTGTGGAAGAACCATTTATAAAATGTCAGGTTGTTGTTGTTGCATTGATTAGCTTACTGAAATTTTTTTCCTTAAAAAATTATTTTATAAGAGGTGGTTCTCTGAGAGAGGGCAGGGGAGAGAATAAAAGGAGAAATCTGGTAAAGACAAAAAGGTATGAATGAAATCTATTAATAGTAACTGTAATATTTCACTAGGTGATTTTAACATAAAATTAACTAATGATTTTCATATATCCATCCCGAATCTTGTTCCCTATGAAATCTGCAAGGCAGAGAAGGGGGTGGGGAGGGAGGGAGGAAGAGGAAGAGAGGAAAATCCCTTTCTTCCTTTCTTTCTCCTTCTTCCTCCCTCTTTCTTCCTCTGTCTCCCTCTCTTTCCCTTCTTTTCTCCCTCCCCTACTCCTTTTTTTCCTTTTCTTCATGATTGTTAAGAATGGGGACATATATAATCTCACTATAAAAAAAGTTCTACTAATTTTTACCTTTAATTCTCATTCCCTTGATAAACTACTTATACATATAAAGGCTAATTAAATAAAGGAAATTTAAGTTTTGGCCACAAATACATAGACACAAAGAAAGAAATTTATACATTCAATTTTTTAAAGGTTAATTTACTTGGTTTTGTAACGAGTAATTTCATAGAGACAGTGATGATTAAATTCAACAAATGGTATTTAATGACTGCCATGTGCAAGGAATTGCATAATTTGTTGCTTATGATTTAAAGTTATCATGAATAGTATATGGTACACTATGCATACTCTGCGTTTGATGGATCAGTCATAAGCATTTATTAAGTGTTTACTGAGTATCAGGCAGGAAGGCAGTCTTTCTTTTTTTTTTTTAATTTTATTTTATTTGCAAAACATATGTATGGGTAATTCTTCAACATTAACCCTTACATAGCTTTCTGTTACAAATTTTTCCCCCAACTCCCCACCCCTCCCCTAGATGGCAGGATATCCACTACTTGTTAATTACGTTAAAATACTTGACAGATCGAATATATGTATACATATTTCCACACTTATCATTGTTGTGCAAGAAAAATCGTATCTACAAGAAAGAAAAATCAGAGAAAGGAAACACAATGCAAGCAAACATCAATAGAGAGCATGAAAATGTTATGTTGTGGTCCACATTTCACATCCCTCTCTCTAGGTGTATATGGCTTCCTTCAGTGAACAATTGGAAGTGGTTTGAAACATTTCATTGTTGAAGAGAGACATGTCCATCAAAATTGATCGTCATATAGTATTGTTGTTGCCGTGTATAATGATCTCCTGGTTCTGCTCATTTCACCCAGCATCAATTCATGCAAGTCTCTCCAGGCCTCTCTGAAATCGTCCTGCTGGTCATTTCTTATAGAACAATAATATTCCATAATATTCATATACCATAATTTATTCAGCCATTCTCCAATTGATGGGCATCTATTCAGTTTCCAGTTTCTAGCCACTACAAAAAGGGCTGCCACAAACATTCTTGCACATGTGGGACACTTTCAGGAAGGCAGTCTTTCATTGTGATAAGAAAGCTGACTTTGGGGCTAGAAAGAACACTGTCCAGGACTTGTCTCTGATCCCTACTAGCTGGGTGACTTTGGGTCAGTCACTTATCTTTTCAGGGTCTCAGGAAATACTCTTAAGACTAGAAGTTCTACAGAAAGTGTCATCCTACAATGGTAGATGGCAATTTCTTTCTTCTCTCTCTCTCTTTCTCTCTGTTTTTCTTTCTCTCTCTCTCTCTCTCTCTCTTTTTCTCTATTTCCTTCTCTCTTTTTCTTCCCTTCTTTCTCTCTTTTTCTTTCCTTTTTTCTTTTTCTTTCTTTTTCTTTATTTCTTTCTCTTTTTCTCTCTTTCTTTCTCTCTTTCTCTCTTTTTCTTTTTCTTTCTCGTTCTCCCTTGCCCTTCTCCTTTTCCTTCCCTTTCTCCTTCTCCTCCCTTCCTCCCTTTCTCTCTTCCTTTCTCCCTCCCTTCCTCTATATCTCCCTCTTCCCTTCCTTTTTCCCTTCCTTCTTCCCTCCCTCCCAGCTGGCCTGATGGTATTTTTCTTTTCTAAAAATTTTAAATCAGTGAAATCAGAGTTTTCTTAAAACAATAATGCCCTTCTCTGCCCCCCCCCCAAATGTTAGTCACTTGGAATAGAGAGACAAAAATGAGAATTGTTGACCTCAAGATGCTTACATTTTCTAAAAAGGGATCTACCTCTATAAGAACATAGGGACATTGGGTGTCATTTGCCCTTTTGGACAAGGATGTGCTTAGGAAACATCCTGGGAGTCATAATTTCCAAAACAGTCTGCTTTGCCTAGTTGGCCTGCTGACAAGGTCTGCCTTGGTGACACTGAATCAGGGCAGGGAAGAGGAAAGACTGAATTTCCCTAGTTCTTGTATCCACAGGAATATTTGTTATCAAACTATGTGGGGAGGCATGCAAAAATGTGGGAGTAAAAAACTACCCCTTCTCTAAAATGTACTCAACCACTGGTATACCCAATGGTAACTGATAGCTAAATCAGTCAGTAACATTGGCAGAAAAAAGAGAAAAAGAATAGTTGCTTGTCACTTTATATTTTTATATTCTCAATAAAATTTTAAAAATGCATTTAAATCTGATAGTGATAATAGCACTTATTTAGTATTTTAAGATTTTCAAATTTACAAATATCTCATTTTTATCCTTATGACTATCGTGGGAGGTAAGTGCTATTATTATCTTACATTTACAGAGTAGGAAATTGAAACCAAGACAGTTAATGTGTATCTGAGGCTGTTCAAACTCATGTCTTCCTTACTGTCAACTGTGCCTCTATTGTTGTTAATTTGTTCAGTTCTGACTTCTTTTGACCCCTTTTAAAATATTTTTTGCTTTTATTTTTTAACAAAGATACTAGAGTAGTTTTATTTCCTTCTCTAGCTCATTTTACAGATGAGGAAAGTGAGGCAAAAGAGGTTAAGTGACTTGTTGGTAATCATTTGATAAATAGTTGCTTCTATTACCATAGTACTAATGGTGGTCTTTGTGATCCTGTTGCCCTCTATCATCTTCCCCCAAGTTTTCACTTCAGTGCTCAGCTTTCTGCTTTGGGAGCTGAAGGGAGCAAATTTCCTGAAGTGCCGTATAACAACCTATTGATTTCCACTCTCCCCCCCCCCAACCCCCCATGGCCTTATTCCCTTGTTTCTCCTTGATCTATATTTCAAAGGAGCTTTGGCTGAAAAGCTGATAAGTAGTCTGCACTCTAAGTGTAATATCTTGTATAAGCCAGATTTTTCTGAGCTGACGACCAATACTCCAATAGAAAGAAGTAGTAGAATTTTAAGTAATAGGTTTTATGCTTCAATAAATCTATACTTCTAGGTCATTGTTGCTATTTTATTGGACTAGAAGGTTCAAAGGCAAAACCATGCAGATAAGCCATTTTGCAAGTGAAACTTTGTCAGTTTCTGAGTACAAGTAAAGATTTCTTAAAAGCATTCCAAAGTAAAAGTCAGGACTTCTTAAAGTGCAAAGACCATATGAAATACAGACTTTAACATTTTACTTAGTTCATTACTTTTTCTCTCTTCCCTCCTCCACACCCATTCTGAATTTTAGGACACTCAGATCTGGATTTGAGCACATGAATCCCCTAAAGTGGTCTATGTATTCAAGCTAGTACTATTCAAAGTTATAATTATGTTAAATATGGTATTTGGTTCTAGTTCAATGGAAATATGCAATGTGAATTCTAATAATGATACTATCCCTTCAGGGGATTCATTATTCACACTAATCAGGACCCAGTTGATATCACACAGGCAAGCTAGTTAGTTTCACAACTCAATGCCAGAAAACCATTCAGTAAATTCAATTAAAATTTTAAAGGCATTTAAAAATGCTTACATTTTCTCATTTGTCTACACAAATATTATGAGAGGCTCCTTATGTCTACCATTTTTCATGATCGACCTTGCCTGAAAGGAAATGAGGCAAACCTGATGTGACTTACTTTGAATGCATTTAGTCTGGCTTATATTAATGATGGATTTACTTGATAAGTAAATCCTTGGCAGGGCATTGTACTAATAATATCTAGATACAGTCCCTGCCCTCAAAGGTTCTTACAGAAGTAACTAATTCAAAATAGTTAAGATCACCAGAAAAGTACAAAGTGCTATAGAGTATTATGTGAGACTGAGGAAGAAATGATTCTAATTAAAATTATTTCTAGTCATATAAAGAGGTGCTCCAAATCACTACTGATCAGAGAAATGCAAATTAAGCCAACTCTGAGATACCACTACACACCTAGTCAGATTGGCTAAGATGACAGGAAAAGATAATGATGAATGTTGGAGGGGATGTGAGAAAACTGGGACACTGATACATTGTTGGTGGAACTGTGAATGGATCCAGCCATTCTGGAGAGCAATTTGGAACTATGCTCAAAAAGTTATCAGACTGTGCATACCCTTTGACCCAGCAGTGTTTCTATTGGGCTTATATCCCAAAGAGATCTTAAAGGAAGGAAAGGGACCCACTTGTGCAAAAATGTTTATGGCAGCCCTTTTTGTAGTGGCAAGAAACTGGAAACTGAAGGGATGCCCATCAATTGGAGAATGGCTGAATAAATTATGGCATATGAATGTTATGGAATATTATTGTTCTGTGAGAAACGACCAGCAGGATGATTTCAGAGAGGCCTGGAGAGACTTACATGAACTGATGCTGAGTGAAATGATGCAGAACCAGGAGATCATTATACACGGCCACAACAATACTATATGACGATTGATTTTGATGGACATGTCTCTCTTCAACAATGAAATGTTTCAAACCACTTCCAATTGTTCACTGAAGGAAGCCATATACACCTAGAGAGAGGGATGTGAAATGTGGACCACAACATAACATTTTCATGCTCTCTATTGATGTTTGCTTGCATTGTTTCCCTTCTCAGATTTTTTTTTCTTGTAGATCTGACTTTTCTTGCACAGCAAGATGACTGTAGAAATATGTATACATATATTTGATTTGTCAAGTATTTTGACATAATTAACATGTAGTGGACTTCCTGCCATCTAAGGGAGAGGTGGGAACTAGGGGGAAAATTTTTAATGGAAAGCTTTGCAAGGGTCAATGTTGAAAAGTTACAAATATGTTTTGCAAATGAAAAGCTTTAATAAAAAAAAAAAAGAAAAGAAATGATTCTAGTTGAGAGATGAAGAAAGTCTTCCTGGAGGAAGTCATTAAGTAGGAAAGGAATAAGTTACTCAACCATATGGGCAAAGTCCTGAAGACTAGAATGCAGGGTTCATTTTATTGGGTCCTTATTGCTGCTTTTCATTTAAACCTTTCATGAAGTGTGAATCCCAGCCATATGAAGTCCTGAATGAGTGAATGGATGAAAAAGATTTATTAATTGCTTAACATGTCCAAAGCATAGTGCTAAGTCCTGGGGATATAAATAGAGGGGGAAAAAACTTCTTAAGGACCTTATACTTTAATGGGAGACACAACATACAGGGAAGGTTTCACTTGCAATTCAGGTGGAAAGATCTCATGTTTCTTAGGGCTCAACAGCAAAGCAGATGGCAATGCCACCTGATAAATTTTCAGGAATGGAATAGAGTTATGGGTGGGATGCCACTGCTATTTTGGAATTAACCATTCTAATTTGTTGATATATTTTTTTTAATTCTTTAAAAAAAGAAATATTAAGAATTACCCACACATATGTTATGCAAATAAAATAAAAAAAATAATTAAAAAAATTAAAAAAATTAAAAAAAAGAAATTAAAAAAAAAGAAATATTGCTACACAAATTCAGAATGATGATACTGGATTGTCAAGAACTATTATTTGAACATTTTGCTTCCATTAAATAACAAAGCCTAAAATCACATACATTTTTTTCTTTCACTTATATCACATTGTTAATTCATGTTGAGTTTGCAATCCATTAAAATCTGTAGGTTCCTTCTTTACCTTTATTTTAAATATTATATGATTATTTCTACTATTTTATATGTTTACAACTGATTTTTTGAACCAAGTAAAATTGCATTACACTTATTAATTTATCTATACAAAATTAGTTGTCTTATAATTGGTCCTTCCTATATTATGTAGAAACTTTTTGGATCTTGATTCTACTATCCAGTATGCTAGATGTTCTTGTACTTCCATCAGCCCAGATTGGTGTCATTTGTAAATTTAATAAAGTGGTTATGTATTGTTTTCTAGTTAGTGGCAGAAATGTAGTACACAATAAGAGCCAAGGATGGGTCCTCATGGTATTCTATCACTTAGCATTTTTGTTTTGTTTTGATCTAGATAATCAGCTCAAAATTCATAAAACTAATGTTTTAGTTATATTTCCATTATGGGTTTGATACATACATAAATATATTTAATTTAAGATAATTAAGCCTATTTTAATTATATATTTCTATTTTCATTTTTATATTTGCCTATGCAAACATCATGAATGCCTTTATGCATAGCATTTTCATGACTGATCCTGCCCAAAAAGAAATGAGGCTACCTTCATCTTAATGAGGTTAGATGACTACTCATATTAATAATGGATTTACTTTCTGTTTTCAAAAATAATCCCTTTAATATAATCTCTTTTAGATTGTTAATCAAGTTTGCTATTTTAAGAGTGCTTTTAGAAAATCCATCTTGTTACTCATTCTAAAAAAAAGCATGTTATGCATTTTTCTTTATTCATTTTGCATCTGAGAAGCAGATTCTCTGCTGTCCATTCTTCTGGATTTTATAACTCATAAAAGCTGGTAAATAGTAGTTCACAAACAAACAAACAAACAAAAAAAAATCACTTCCTGGCCAGCTTTTTGATTATGAACCTTTTTGGATTTTTCTAGGTTGGACAGTGAAGAACTTCCATCAGCTACACAGGCATAGATCAAGAGCCCAGAGTATCTCAGAATAAGATTTCTGTGAAATGCCTTAAACATAATTAGATACTTAACATAATCAGTAATCATTTATTAAGTACTTATTATATGCCAGGCACTGTTTTGGGTGTTGGGGTTACAAATAAAAGCAGCACAGCCCCAACCCTTAAAGAGCTCATATTCTAATGGAGAAAATAGTATGCAAATAACTAAAGGATAAATACAGAATGGATAAAGGTAATATGAAAGGAGGACAACTAGATGGTGTACTGCCTTTGAGTTCAAATTTGGCCTCAATATACTTTCTAACTGTGTGATGCTGAGTAAGTCATTTAACACTGTTTGCTTCAGTTTGCTCATCTATAAAATGACCTGCGAAATGGCCATTTCAGACGAGGAAATGGCAAACCCCTCCAGTATCTTTGCCAAGAAAACCCCAAATGGGGTCACAAAGAATTGGACATGATGGAAAGGACTGAACAACAGAATTTGGATTGTTAAATTCATGGAGGAGGTTAAGGCTCAAAAAATAGGAAAGGAACTGAATTATGAAGAGCTTTAAATGACAAACAAGAAGTCTTATATTTGATCCTGGAGTTCATATAGGGAGTCATTGGAGCTTATTGATCAGGTGGACAGCGTGATCAGACCTGTACTTCAGAAAAATCACCTTGGCACTTAAGTAGCGAATGGATTGCAATGGAGGGATATTTAACTTGAGGAGACCAGTTAACAGGCAGGTGTAGTAATTTAAGTAAGAGTGGCTGAGGACCTGCATTGGGGATTGTCACTGTGTAAAGGAACAGAAGGGGGCAGCATACATGAGATATTGTGACAGTAGAAATTGTATATATAGGATGAATGAGAGTAGGGGGCTAAAGATGCTAATGTGGTTCAGAAGGGACCCCGAAAGGTTGAGGCTGCAGACCGATGTCTCAAGGTATCTCAAAAGAATTTGCTGGCTTGAACCCATCTCTAAGTCAAGGGGCAAAGTATATTATAATTGCAATGCCAATTGAAGCACACTACATTCCAAAAGAATTTAGCAAGGAACCAGGAGCAAGGAGGCAAATTTATCCTGTTCTTCATGCCACTGATATGCTAATTTTATGGTCTACAGATAGAACTGAGAAGTGATCTACACTCTATTGTCTCAAGAATTTGGTTATTACTGACCAATAGGTTATCTATCTGACAGTCAGCAATGTTTATAAGACTATTCTAAGGCCAGAAGACTTTAGAACAGATTGTTGGAACAAAAGCACCTAAGTTCAGGGAACCTCATCACTGCTGTTTCTCCCTAGGAGAAGGTTCAAATATGTGGCTACTATCATGGAAACTCATCTACCTTTATGTTATGGACAAGACTGCCCATGTTATTTGGTGGGGTTATCTTCCCTTGGATTTGCCCCTTCAAAGGCAAAAAAAATTGTGAGTATGCAATGGTATGCAAAAGAAAGCATCTTTAAGATCTAAGGTAGAAAACTATTATGTCCCCTGGGATATTTGTATTGGGCTCATGGCTTTTGCTGACCATTTTCCCTGATTATAAAAATTTTCTATGAGAAAAAAGCAGGGACATGATTATAGTAGCATCAAAAGAGTCCTTCAGGCTTCAGCCTGAGAGCACATACATGACAGGATAAAGTATCATTAGCTCTGTTTGACAACCAGTCATGCAGTAACAATTCTACCTCATAGTCAGACTCAGGTAGGAAACAAATAACAGAACTAGGAAACTGAGTCAGAAGGATCTGACTGTGAGCAGAGGTTGAGATCCTCCCAGCTCTTGCCCAGATAAGGCATCCACCTATGACAGTTCAGGAAGACATTCTTCTGAGTAACTTATGGTGTTTCTCTCAAATGGTGGGTTACTGACTTAATGATCAAATTCAGAACTCAAAAGAACATCAATTACAATCCCAAGAGATTTTATCTGTAATAGCAAATTCTACTAATCGCAGCTTAGGGCTAGATACTTTATTTTTAAAAGTTTACCAGAACTTACACACATAGATGTTGTTTAACATGTTTTATATGTTTATATTTATCCTGGTACAAAGGATTGATCGTTAAACAAGCTTATAGATTCTTAGTAAATACATTTCTTGTTTAGGAACTATACATCTTAAACAGGTTCATTTCTCAGGACTGATAGCCTTGCTTACCCTGATGGCTTTAAGAAAATTGGCAAGCTTACAAATTAAGGGGAGTTGACAGAAATCCCAGAAAAAAAAAAAAAAGAGCTGAGCCTGCTGTTGCCTACCCCAACCATTCTTAGTGTTTTCATGGGCTATGCTGTTTAATACCTTCTCCCTATTCTGTGTAGGAGGGAAAAGGTGTTGCACACCTCATACTACTCATACTGATAAGACTTTCACCTCATCCCTCTTGTTCCACACATAGTGATTGCCAATTTTAGGTTTAACATGATGACAATAACTCCAAATAACTGTTAACAATTTTAGAATTTTCCTAAGTAATAGCCAAATCGTCTTAGCTGTAATTTCTATTTCCTTTTTATTTTATTTTATTTTGTTTAGAAAACAAAATAATTCTTAAAATTGAGATAAAACAGATTTTTAAATTGACTTAACAGCTAACGAGATACCCTAAATTCTAATTAAATGTTCTAGTCAAATTGATTTTCCATTTGGTTATTTTCCAATTCACACAAACCATTTCTCATTTGTGAGCCAGGAAAGGGTTAAAGTGCCATGTTTTGGGGGTTTTTTTGTTTTTTGTTTTTTGTTTTTTGTTTTTGTTTGTTTTGTTTTGTTTGCTTGTTTGGTTTTTTTTAGCTGATAGAACCCTCAAGCAAACTGCTGTTCTGTTTTCCTAATGTTCCCAAACTTTTAAATCTTTTGTAACACTATCAGTGCAAATAGATTACTATTTACATATCCCTTTAGTGGACTTTGATGAGAGCTCCTTTAAAACTTTTTTACTATCATATCAACAAATTTCACTGAACTGAATAAATTTTCTTCCTCTTCCTCTCACCCCTTCATCCATGTATCCCTGCTGCAGTTAGGGAAGGAGGGAAGAAAGAGAGACTCTTTCCTCTATGCACTATTTTCCTGGTCCTGGGAAAACCTTAATTTAGTTGAATTTGCTTCCATATTATTTGACACACACATAGAAATAATTTATCTCAACATTGGCATTGTATGTTGATCACATTTAAAAATCCACATAAAGTTATCAAATATGAAGCAATTATATACAATACAGTAGTTTCTTATAGCATTTGTTTTATACTAAGCACTTTGCCAATCCTGTGATCTTCACAACATCCATTACTATTTCTCTTTACAAATCAGAAAACTGGGCAGAGATAAAATAATTTGCCATAAATTACATACCTAATACATTTCCACAATTGAAATAGAGAATGGTGGGCTTATCAAAGCAGAGACTGACTGGCTTTCTCACCTCACGCTGCCATGCTAGATCATACCCAGGGCACCTGGATTTTTCCCAGGTAATTGTTGGACAGAACCTCCTGAAACTGGGCTGACTGATGTCAGTATCTCCTTCTGATGGTAGTTTCAGGTGCCAGGGGTGAGGGAATGCTGAGCCTAACCCCCACTCCATCCCCATTTCCCCAAGCTGGGCTGAGGAGGTGTTTGGGCAAGGTTGTGTGGGGTCCCCACAGCGTTGCTGTTTCCCCTATTTCTACAGGTGAGGCAGAATTTAGCATTCTCTTTTTTAAATCTGTTCTGAGATGAGAGGAATTAGTAAGCAGAGGTACTTGGGCTATATGTATTTTAGCAAATCCCACAACTGAGATGCACTCAGGACTGTGGGGAGTGGAACATGTTGAGTGATCAAGGTTGTGGAGAGGACTCCTTAATACCTTGTGGGCTGCTTTCCAAATGAGCAGAAGGGGACTCTGGACAAGATAGGAGTCAAGGAAAGGTTAGCAAAAAGTTGCCATTTTCTTAGTTTTTTCTTTCTTTCTTTTTTAATGGAGTAAATTTCTGGAATTATTTCCAATGTTTCAGGAATTTTTCTTGCAATCTTAAAATGACTAATTACCAAACTTCTCAATCACTACTCTCAAAACTTTGTGAATTTGCTAAGATATTAGCTTAATTTTAATTAGCTGGCTTTATTTCTGTAGTTCCCCAGCTTGATCAGAGCTGAGGTCTATAGGAAAGTTAGTTTTTTCCCTTTTTAAGGTGAGAGTCAAGGATGTTAAATCTTTTCTAGCATTATAACTACAGCATCAAAATTTTTTTCTTGCTAGTTGTATTTCATTATTTCCAGGGAGCTCAAAGAACAGACATGACACATTCTGCAAAGAGACACAAAGACAAAAATGACATGAAAAAGGACTGTCCTATCTTTGCCAAAAGCCATCCTATAGCACTTCATATCCTCTGACATTCCAGAGAAGGTGGAAAGGTGGCAAAAATTCTCTAAGAACTTTGTCGAAAATTGCAAGAATTTTCAAGTCTGGGCGTCCCCAGTCAAGGAAAATTTGGTGAGTGTGGAGCTCAAGTTGACCCAGACAAGCCTTCTTCCAGTTGCTTGGGGTGTCCCAGCTCTAAGATTGATGGAGAATAATGAGGGGCTTATCTTGACAAAGAGAGAATCAAGCCAGGGGAGTCCAGACTCTCCCCATACAGGGCCTCCAAATGTCATTCAGAAGGGACCCCAAAAGATTGGGGGGTCAAAGTCAAGGGGCAAAGCTTATTGTGATTATAATGCCAGTTAAAGCAGGTTAAGTTTCAAAAGAATTTAGCAAAGAACCAGGAGCAAGGAGACAAATTTATCCAGTTCTTCATGTCACTGATTTTTGTGGCCTAGAAGTAAAACTGAGGAGTGGTCTATTCACTTTTGTCTCAGGAATTTAGTTATTTCTAGTTATTTGACAGTAGCAATATTTGTAGGACTATTTTAAGGCCAGGAGACTTTAGAATTAGACAGATTGTTAGAACAAAAGTACCCTAAGTTCAGGGGACCCCATCACTGCTGTTTCCACTAGGAGCTTTACCCCAACTTGAAGGTTTTGAGACTGAGTGGTGCAATAATAAAAAAAATTGGGAAAAGGAGAAGATTCTGGGGGGAGGATAATGAGTCTTTACCAATCATTTGTTTGCTATTAGTTACATAAACTTTATCAATTTCTTAATTTTTAAAAAATGTATTTTAGCTTTTACTTGTCATATAATAAAGATATTTTTATCCATTTAGAAACAATAAGTATTAAATACCTACTGTGTATAAGGCATGGTATTAGAAATGGGGGGGATACAGAATAAAGCACATGTAGGAAATATAAAGCATAACTCTTTCCTCAAGAGACTTATAACCTACTAGGGGAGATGACATAGATGCACAAATGTAATAGCAGTTAAAAATGGGTGTCAAGGGGAAGTCTTTATGAAGTGCTGCACAAGAGTCAAGGAGGATTGAGGGACTTTGAATAGAAGGGGAGAAGGAAAGGCATGAAAGTGAGACGGGAAAGGTAGTTTGGTTCTAAATGTGAACCTTAATGGTCAGATTAGAACATGGAGGATTTATCGGGGAGGCAACAGGAAAACAGTGGACATTTTTGAGCAAGGAAGTGACGTCATGAGCTATGTGTTAGGAAGATTACTCAGCCAATTGTGTGAAGGTTTGATTGGAGAGGAGATAGACTGGAAGCAGAGAGCAAGTAGGAGGCTATTTTAAGAGTACAGTGATGAACTTGACCTTGGGTTGTGAAAAGGAGGGGACCAGTTATCAGATGCTGCAGAAGTAGAACTGACTGGATTTGGTGACTCATTGGATGTGGTGAATGAGAGAGGAAGTAATCTAAGATTGTAAAAAGTTTTCAAGTCTGGCTATCTTGAAGGAGGATGGTGATGACGTCAGAGAAGTCTAGCAAAGTTTAGTTTTCTTTTAAACATATAAATATATACATTAACATATAATATAAATTAAAAAAATTATTCAATGTTCAATTGTTCAACCCAGACTATTGATGTTGTGGTTTATGCAAATAGAATATAAGCATTATGTGTAAACTCTATCTCCTTTGAGCACACCTGAATATTTACATGTCTCATAGGGGAGGGAAGAGGGAGTAAATTGAATGTCCTTTTTTTTTTTCCCCACGTTATGTGCATGCTGTCCCTTGTATTTGTCTCAGAAGTCTTTATTTTAGATTGTAACTTCCCTGCCTAAAGACTTCTATCTAAAAATATTTGATGTGATTTCTTCTTGTCATCAATACATTAAAAAAAAAGATGAGCTTTAATAATGCACTGTTGGATGGAAAATCAAGATGCATTGCACTTAGTTAATTACATTTATTACGCTTTTTTTTTAAACTTTTAAAGCAAAATATCAGAATGGGATACAAAAAGGAAAGTAACAATCCCTATGTGAAAGGAGCTTACAATAAAATGGATTGATGGTTTATATGTACACAAATGAGATATGAGGAAGACTGTATTAAGTACAAAGGACACACTCAAGCTATTAACAGTAATTTGAGGAGGAAAAAGCCACCTTTAGTGGAGAGTAGAGCAGGGCTAAGAGACAATTTTATGGAAAAGATGATGTCAGAGTTTGGAACTTGAAGGAAGAAAGGGATCTCCAAAAGTGGCAATGTGAAGAGAGGGTGCCCTGGGCATGGCCTAGGGAGGTCAGGGCAAAAGTAGAGAATGTGTAGTAGTAAGCAGTCTCACTCAGCACAATGTAGATTGCTGGAAGGGGACTAAAACAGGAAACTAGTCAGATTTTGGGAAGCTTCAAATCCTAATCTGAAGAGGAGGTCTTATTGTACTTGAAAGTTTACTCCACAAAGGTTTGTTGTGTTATTTAGTCCTTTCTGTCATGTCTGAATCCCCAGGATCCCATTTAGGGTTTTCTTGGCAAGGATATTGGAGTGGTTTGCCATTTTCTTCTCTAGTTCATTTTAGTGATGAGGGATGTGAGGCAAATAGAGTTAAGTGACTTGCCCAGAGTCAGAAAACTAGTAAATGTCTGAGGCCAGATTTGAACTCGGGAAGATGAGTCTTTTTGACTCCAGACCTGGCACTATATACTCTGAACCACCTAGATGTCTTTCCCCAAAGGTAAAGGAATATTATAGTTAGATCCATGAAATAAAGGGAAAGACTAAGACGAGGAGACCAATTATAGTTAATCAATGAACATTTATTAGCACATATGCCAAGCAATTTATTAGGGGATGGGAATGAGAAGACAAAAAAAGACTCTCTCTCTCTCTGCCTTCAATAAGGATCCATTTTATTGGAGAGAAAACATAGATAGATGCAAAACAAATGCAAGATATTGGGGAAAGGCATGATAGTTCATGTCAGAGGTGATCAGGACTTGAACTTGGGTATTAATAGTGTGAATAAAGGAGATGGATGCAAGAGATGTTCCTGAGTTGGAATCCACAGGACAGCGGCTCAGCAATCATACCCACCAGTTCTTTCAGTGCCCAGGATGTAATTTACTTAGCTAGGTCGCAGGAAGCTAAATCCTCTTTTAATATCTCCCTTACTTCCCTTGGATATCAACTCTTATTTGAACTTTTGAGCTCTGTTCTTTCTAAACCTGAAAAGTAGAAATGGTCTAATAGGTAGAGAGCTGACCTCGTAGCCAGGAAGATCTGCATTTAAATTAATGCCTCTGTCACCTATTAGCTGCATGATGCTGCACAAATCCCTTAACTTTTCAGTGCTCTGGGCCAGGTGTCAAGCCCAGGGCTAACACGAACCCAGAATACTCCCAAGGACCATCTAAGCAAGATTAAGATGTAATTTTGAAAAATTTAACAAAATAAATAAAAATAATATACAACATAGATGATGTTAATGTGGGTTTTTTTTAGGTCAATATGTACCTTGCAATGATCCTTATGGATTCTAATGGTCCCATGATTCCTGATTGGAGTTTGACATCATTGCTATAGGTAATCTGAGACTATAAATTACAGAGAAAGTGGCAAAATCACTGGGTGGTAGGAAATTCCACATCTGAAAGTTCTTTATTTCTTGAATTACAGGTCAATTTCTTATGCCCTAGCTTCTAGCCTTATCCTGTCCAGTCCAGAGATAGTTCTCTTTAGTAGAAGAAAATAAGTAGGTATATGAGCATGGATTTGGAGCTGGAAAGGGCCTTAAAAGACATTGTTTCCGACCTCCTCATCTTACAAGTGAAGAAACTGAGGCTGAGAAAAATGAAAGGATTTGTCTTGGTCACGCAACTACTAAGTATCTGGGGCATTTCTGATCTTTGGGCTTCTAAGTCTAACGTTCTAACAGAACCACTTAAATGCCTTTAGCTCAGACTTCTCTCTACACTTAATTATTCTTGTACTCTTATCAAGAAACAGTTCCATCCATACTCTTTTACCCTCTATTCTCCAATTAGCAAGCTCCATTTGAAGTCGACTTCTTCTTTAGCCCTCTCTAGTTTTTCTGATATTTTTACAGGACCATACCATAACCTTGTTGCCATCATTTATACACAAATGTATGTGTATACGTATATGTATATACATGTGTGTGTATTGTTGTTATTCAGTCATTTTTTAGTTGTGTCTAACTCTTGATGATTCTGTTTGGTGTTTTCTTGATAAAGGTACTAGAAAAGTTTGCCTTTTCTTCTCCAGCTCATTTTACAGATGAGTAAACTGAGGCAAAAAGCATTAAATGACTTGGCCTCAGACATTTACCAAGTGTATGACCCTGGCCATGTTTTGACAGCTTCCCTTCTTCCATGTCATCAGGTATATTTCTTTGTCTTAAAAATGCTTACTTAGATAAATACAGAAATAGGTTTAGAAGAATTGTACATTTTTAACCCATATTGGATTACTGTCTAGGGGAAGGAGGGAGAAAAATTTGAAATACAAGGTTTTGCAAGCATGAATGTTGAAGGCTATCTTTGCATGTATTTTAAAAAATAAAAAGCTATTATTTATTTATTGCTGAGGCAATTGGGGTTAAGTGGCTTGCCCAGGGTCACACAGCTAGGAAGCAATAAGTGTCTGAGGGCAGATTTGAACTCAGGTTCTCCTGACTTCAAGGCTGGTGCTCTATCCACTGTGCCACCAAGCTGCTTCTAAGCTATTATTATTTAAAAAAGAAATGCATACTTAAGATATTCCCATTATCTTTTCTGGGCTGACTTCCCCTGTAGAATTTCTTACCTATTTTTTTCTGAAATCTTAAATTTTCTCTGAACTCTAAAAATTTCTCTCCCCAAATAAAGGATGTTTGCTAGGTTATTTCTGCCTTTCTTTTCTATCACATATCCTAAAATGAGGCCTTTTTTTTAACCGTGTTTTCCTGTATTATTCTGGATTAGTGAAGTCAGATGCAGAATTCCATTGTCTCTTCCATCTTTGAAGGAAGAAATTACTGTAAAAGCAAGTCAAATTATTAACTACTCTGCTTTCTTGGCAGAGAGAATACCAGCAGATGTTGCGATAATTGCAACCCCAATCATAATTATATTATGTGCTTATGTCAGATTTAAAATCTGTTTGCTGAATTCATCTATTTCCTCTTTCTGTCTAGGTGGTCTAGTCGATACTAGGTCTGTGCTAAGAAGGATGAATCTGGTAGCATGTGTATAGCAACTGCAAGGAGAGAGTGCAATTAAGAAGGATTGTCAAGAATCTTATTGTACTAATCTAGGCATGTGATATTGAGGAATATATAATTATATAATACATTGTGACAGTGGAAATTGATAGGAGGGAGATAAGTTTAAGAACTATGGTAAAAGTAACGATTTCAAGTGACTCATGATGAAAAATGCTATCTACTTCAAGAGAGAGAGCTGATGACCTCTGTGCATTTTTGAAGCATTTTTTTCCTTTTTTCCTTTTTCTTTTTTTTATAATATAGTTAATGTGGAAATATATTTTGCATGACTTCATATATATGTTGGGGTATCACATTTCTCGATGGGTGGGAAAGGAAGAGGGAAAATTTGTAGCTGAAAATTAAAAATGAACAAAAATATATTGTGGAAGATTTAAATTGACAATCATACTCAATTATCTGATTAGAAGAATCAAAAATAAGATAAAATTTGAAATACTGTGGATTAGTTGCCTTTGGCAGAAATAGTTGGCAGTTATAAAATCATTTTTAACTCTTGTTCCTTTTTGCCCAAGAATTCTAGCTGAACTTATATGTTGTTTTTTTTTTTTTTTTTTTTTGAGGCCTTCTTTGAGAAAGAAGGAGAGGATAAGGGAATAAACAGTAACATAGCTCCTATTATGCCAGTTATTGTGCTAAACATTTTATAAATATTGTCTCATTGGATCCTCATAACAACCCCCTTGTCTCCATTTTACAGTTGAGAAAACTAATGCAAACAGAGGTTGTGACTTCAGCTAGTAAGTGTCTGAGGTCAGATTTGAATTGAGATTTGAATCCTGATGGAGTTGCTTATCTGCTTTTCATAGACATTTTGGAGTCATTCTGTTCTTTAGATTTGTGTCTTATGCATCTCTGTCACTATAATGGCTCTTTATGGAGAGATTCTGTATTTTTGCTTTTTTACTTTCTTTTATCCTTATTTCTTGAGTCTGGACTTTGTTAGGAGCAGGTTTTATACATTTAGAGAGAGGATGGCTTTCTTGGGTCAAACTGTTGCTTTCTCTGGGTATTTATTGATTGCTGTGTGATTTAAGGTTCTCCAGAATAACTGAGGCTGGAGCAAGCTTTCAATGGTCCAGAGTGATCTGATCAATGCAAAGATTGTTTGAGTAACACAATAGTCACTTTGCTCCTGCTTAGAGGTACAGTAGACTACTACTGGCTCCAGCTAGCATCATCCAGCTAGAGGAATCTGTAGGTCTAGAACAAGGAAACTAAAGACTTCCTTTTAGTCTGAGCTCTCTACCTTAGTTGTATTGCTACAGTCTTACACTGGGTTGGGGGGCTAAATCTGAGACCCTCCTCTCTTTCAGAGCCACATTGTTATTGCCTCTGGCTTGTATATGTTGCTTGCCCAAGTCTAGCACCCCTTAATGTAAGTTGTCTTCTCAGATCATGCTAGATATGTGACCCCAGCCTGGGGTACCAGTGACAGAGTTGCCAAGGGGCACCTGCATTAAACCCCTCCACGTTAGATTCCTGATTCTTCTTGCCTCAGTGCATGGCATAGACCCACCCTCCCCTCAATCCTCATGCTAAATGAGAGGAAGATACTGGAGTGGAAATGAGCTATTGAAACTAAAGACCTGAAATTCCCAAGAGATGATCAGAGTTGAAGATTTAGATTAGATTATCATCTCAATTTTCATTGAGGTGATTATTGAAATGAGAGGAATGAGTGAATTGACCAAGGAATAGTTTATAGAGGCAGAAAAGGAGAGCCAAAGACACCATCTTGGGAACATGGTTAAAAGTACTGCTTAACTAATGTTAATTTTGTTCAGTTGTGTTGAATATGGGCAACTAGGTGGTGCAATCAGAAGGACCTGAGTTCAAATCCAGCCTCACACAATGATACACAAGTCATTTAGCCCCAATTTCCTTTAAAAAAATAATAATAATGAATTGAGCATACTTTAAGGGGTGGATAAAGTGAGTTAGAAAAAGAAACAAAAAATATTCAGTTACAGAGTTTACTTGGAAGAGTGTCATAAATATTTGTTATGAGCATGATGTCTCTGGAAAACAAATTAAAAATGATCTAAGATGGAGGTGTGGTTAGCTTTCTTAAATGATAAAGAAAGATCAAAGAATAACAGGATCAAAAATAAGCTATTGGATTGGGTATTTGATTAATCCAAACACATTTATTATGGAATTGTTTTTTTGTCACCATATATATAACTCTGTGCTAGGCCATGGAGTGAAAAGGCAAAAAAAAAAAATAAAAAAGTTCAGCAAACATTTATGGAGTGCTTACTATGGTATTAGGCCCTGTGCTCAGGTAACAAAGAAATTTTAAAAAACAGCCTTTGCTCTCAAGAAGTACAGCCTAGAGGGGAAGCAGACAACTATGTTCAAACAATATAAGTAAAGGGTAATTTGAGGTGATCTCAGAAGGAAGGCACTAGAATTAAAAGAAATTATAAAAGGCTTCTTATAGATGGTAGGTTTTTAAGCTGAGAATTTAAGGCCATTAGGAGGCAGAGAAGAGGAAAAAGGTGACCTTTCCAGACAGGGGTGATGGTCAGTGAAAATGCATGGAAGACGGAGGTCTTGTGAAAAGAGCAAAAAGGCCAAAATCAATAGATTGTGTCTATAGAAGGAATTATAAAGTATAGAACTGGAAAGATAAGAAGGGGCCATGTTAGGAAGGGCTTGAAAAACTGAACAAGGTTTTATATTTCATATATATTATATATATATATGTGTGTGTATATATAAATATAAATGTATGTGTGTATTTGTATATATGCATGTGTATATATATATACAAAATGTATATATTTATACATATACATATATATGTGCTTATATATTTTTAATCTTATCTGGAGATATTAAAAAACTACTAGTGTTTATTGAATAGGGAGGTGTCATGGATAAATCTTTGACAATTACCTAGAGATGATTGATTAGAATAGAAAACAGATACTTAAGACAAGAAGGATAACCAGCAGATGATCTGAGTGAACCCAGCCTGGTGATAGGGCCTATACTTAGGTAACGGGAGGAGAACTATATGAAAACAAATAAAAATAAATTAAAAAATACACTAGTACAAAGATCTGTCCATTACACTTCCTTATTCAATAAACATTTGTGGTTTTTTAATATCTCCAGTTAAGATAAGGGTTTTAAGCTGAGACTTGAAGGCAGTTAGGAGGAAGAGAAGAGGAAGAGGGTAAACTTTCCAGACCAGGGAGTTGGTCAGTGGAAATGCATGGAAGAGGGAAGGGGGAGGTCTTGTGAAAAGAGCAAAAAGGCCAAAATCAATAATTGCATATATGGAAGGAGTTATAAAATATAGAATAGGAAAGATAGGAAGGGGCCATGTTAGGAAGGGCTTGAAAAACTACATAAAAGCTTTTATATTTTATATATATTATATACGTGATGTTGGGGAATGATTAGGAAAAAAGGCCTCATTGTGATTTTGAACGTGATGGAAGTGTGAGATTCTTAGAGGTTGAGGTAAAGAAGGATTATTTTAGAGGCCTTTGCAAAAACAGGAATATAAGAGATGCATTGTCATGCATAAGGGACAGAAAGAAGGTAGACTTTTTTGAGTGAAAGAGTACCTAAAAAAAGAGTAACACACAAGAAGCTTAGATATATATATATATATATATATATAGGTGAAGGGATTTTCCTCACTGGGAGCTCTCTCAGCAGCAAAATCCCTCAACTCCATAAAAATAATCACTGATTTTGGCAAATATGAGAGGAAAACCCCAGGCTGTTTAGAAGCAAGGAGACAGGACTGGAGATGATATTGTTAGCTACCCTTCAAACTGTGTTTTCTTCATTTGTATCCAACAGGGAGGTACCTGCTTCCAAACACCATTGCAGAGCAGTCATGGCTGGTAGCTGCAGAGACCTCCAATCTCATCCGGATGCGCAGCCAAGCTCTTGGTCAGTCGGCTCCTTCCCTCACTGCTAGCATGGTGAGTAAAATACAGGCTTCATTCAAGCCTGAAAGAAAAGATATGGATTCTAAGCCATAAGATGTTTGAATTTCAGAGGCAGATTGAGTGTGTTGTAGGGGGAAGAAATACATAGCCATGACATGCACAGTTACAGGTTTTCACATCCTTTGGTTTGTGCATCATGTTTAAAGTAGGAACTAAATTGTTTTAAAAATTATGTCAATTTATTAATAGCTTAAATTATTAATAACTGCCTTTTGGAAATGAGCAGTACATCCAGGAATATGAGCTTTTGGAAACCTGTACTTTAAAATTACCTGAAATTTCTTTCTGTGTTGAATGTCCTTTGGAGTATTTTTCCATGACTTCCTCTTCCCAGTTAACTTCCCTATTTCTCTACTTTTTGCTCTCTTCTTTACCAATCTGCCCATTAAATGGGATGGGGAAAAAAGGGTCTGATTGAAAAATTATATATATATACATATATATATATAACCACATTTCCCATTTAGAATTAATTCATAGGACCCTCTTTTTGGTTCCATTTTTATACTCTTGTGTAAAAAATAAGGCTATAAAAATGGCTTTTGTGCTTACCATTTAGAGTTGTTATCTAATAGGCCTCTTTTCTGTTAGGTTTCTGGTTTTATATTCTTGTTCAACAACAACAGCAAAAAAGCTATAGAATGGCTTTTGTATTTAATTCTATTAAATATGGTGAATAGGGATTTGTGTGGCCATGGCAACACCTGCCATGAGAAGATGGGCCTCAAGCTCTGTCTTGAACAATGCTATAAGAAAAACAAAAATCTATGCAGGTCCTTATCTAGAGTCTTTTACATTGAGAGTCATATTTTATTAAATGATGATAATGAGTCTTGTTTATAGAGATCTTTAAAGTTTGGGAGGCACTGTTCTCACAGTAACATTGTAAAATAGATTGATCTCTATGGCTATTAAATATCTGAAACAAGATTCAAATCCAGGGCTCCTGACTAAATGTTCTTCCACACTGCCTCATAACTTAAATAGAGATGTTGTCTAATCTTGGCTGGTCCATTAATTAGTCATGGGGGCTTGGACCATTCACTTAATTTCTTTGTGCCCCAGTTTTCTTGTCAAATAAGGATGTTGTTCTCAGTTTCCCCATATGTAAAATGGGAATGGGGGGCAATAGAATCAGTAGTCTCTAATTTTCTTCACAGCTCTAAATCTGTGGTTCTGTGAGCTGTTCCTAGTGCCTAAGAACTTTTTTATTTATTTATTTAATTTTTTTTATTAGCTCTAAACCACTATGGATTGATTTCTTAAGCAATTTGTATTCTAGACTGTCCCCAAATAAGTTTTTGTTTGTTGAGCTGCTTTTCTCAAGACCTTTTGCATGTTCAGAATGAGGCTACCATTTGTAAAAATGATCTGTCTTGTTTTTGTGAGTATAAAGTTTACACCTAAATGTGTTTTCAGTTCCAGATAGCAAGAAGTCAAATTCATCATTTTTTCTCTTCTAAGAAAATGTATTAAAGCTTAAGTTAGTTATGCCTGTATCACTTGAGAATTTAAAGTCTTTTCAGCTAACAACTTTTAAAATAAAAATGATTTCTTAAAAACTGCAGTATTGCTCCTACAACCTTCCATAGTAACTAACAATGGTTGTTTTTACTTGGCAATGATAACTTTGAAGAGGCTGGTCAAAACAAGGTTGTCATGGGAAGGATAATGATATTTGAGATAAAGTGTCCAGACACAGGAAACATTTATTCTCTGATAATGTTCCTTGTTTGATGTTGAGCTAAGATATTTGCAAACAGGACCATAGAGATCTTGAGAAACATTGGTAGCAAACAGATGAGGGCTCAAAAAAAATCGTAGTGATTCACTTTCCATTTCCTGTTCAGAATTTCTCATTAGTTTATCTACTGCCAGTATTTAAATTAGAGATGTTTGCATAAAAGGAAGACAGAAAATACTGAAGTAATTTAATATCTAACTAATATTGACTTACATGTAAATGCCTAATATATGAAAAGAATTGTGTTATAAAGAAAAAACTAGAACTGTGAAAGTCTGTCCTCAAAGAGCTTCCATTTTACCAGGATTGGTGGTGTATATATTGTGTAATATATTGCCCAAACCAGAGTTTTGTTCATTATCTTTTCCCTATCTCATAAATGGCATAAAATCTTTGGATTTTTAAACCTGATTTTAAAATTTGTTTTTTCTTTGTCTTTTTATTTCTTATGTTTAAAGCACATTGCAAAATTTAAAGTGTGATATAGGTTGTAATGATTGTTGTTACTTGTATCTGAGTTTCACTTGCTAAATGAAGGTAAGATGTCAGAAACTTTTTAGTCAGTACTTTTTAGTACTTGTGGTCAAGTTTATTAATTATACAGCTTTCGTCCCTCCTTCCCTCACTCCCCCACACCTCTGTTGATGCACTCATTATAATCTCAGGAATATATTGGTAAGTAGCTTGTCCAGTCTGTTTTCTTTCAGCAGTGCAGAATAGCAGCAGGAGAAGATGGTCCCTTCTGGTGCCCCCATTGTTTTCATTTCCTCATTATTCAGTCCTTGTTCCCTGCCAGATATCTCTGTCACCCAGCACATGCAATTATAGTGCTAAAGCCTTGATACCTTTTTATGTGCCCAGCTTTTAGTACAAACTTTAAGAGTACATAGTGGGGAAAGGTCATATATTTGATTCTTCTCTCTTTGTGAAAAATAGAGTAGAATATAGAAAGTAAAGGGAAAAACTATAGAAAAGTATATTTTTAAAAATACAAAAACCATTATTGGCTATTTTAAACACACAATTTCAGTAAAGAAATAGGAGCTTTAATTTCCTAGAGAATGATTTGGAAGGGAAGAAGCTCCCCACCTCGGATAATTTTGTATATTGTCTATTTCTTCTTTTATTCGTGGGGAAACTGACCAAATCCTCTAGTTGCAAAACTGATAGTTGTTCTCTTTGCTCTAAAGGATGATCTATTGAGTTTCTTCATCTCAGTCTTCTATGATCCTGTTACTTTGTTGTGAATCTCAAGATGTGCTTTCAAACACCACAGTATTATTCAGTTTTGATCAGCCTCTGAAATTCTGAAACAAAACGCATCCTGTTTCTCTTGGCTAAGATGACAGAAAATTGAAAGCTGCCATTTTTGAAGGGTTGTAAACATCCTATGCAAGACAACTTGGTCACTTTAATTTGAAAAGCAAAGTGACTTTTGTGGCTACTTGGAAAAATAATGAAATTAAGGGAGATATTCTATTTTTTCAAGGGTGAGAAGACAGGATATTGTACAGACGGACTCCCTAAACTGTGTCCTTCCTCATACAATATGGCTCTAATGCCCACATGCAGGAAATTCATAATGTCTGACCTTTACTGGAGTGAATGCCAATGAGATATAAATGAGGTTACTTATGTTTTGACAGGTGTAGCCTTTAGTAAACATGTTGTCTGTGGTTCCTTTAATGTCACAGACAGATGAAGCATTGCTAACTACTCTCTTGGTTAGGAGATGAATTCTTAGCCCGTCTTTCTTGGCTCTGCTCAATGTGGTTGTGTTGCCTGGATCAGATACGTTCGGTGCTTCAGATAATTGGCTTGGTGCCACTTCTTGATGCCCAGATAGTGGGCAGAATACACGCTCAGTGAGTGTCTGCCTGCTGGGGTACCAGCCGGGAGTGCCGATGAGGTGTCAGATGAATACTCCATAGACATTAATCTGGAGAAGAGAAAAAGTCCTCTCCCATTAGTTTCTTCCATCTTTCTGTCCCTCCCAACACATGGGTAGTTTATCAAGGAAGCTGTTGTCATCAAAAACAGATGGATTTATACAGATGCTTCTCTTTGGCAAGCGGACAGGAATTCAGGAGGCAGCAATGTGGTAACTTATCAGTCTGTAGGAAAATATGAGGGCAGTAAGCCTTGCTGACTAAAATTTGATAATGGTGCATGTAGCAGTTGTAAGAAATGGCAACTTGTGTGATGCTTAGCAGTAATGGATGAATGTCAGCTCACAAAAAGGAAAGAATTTCAAGAACTCATTCTCTCTGGTTAATTTTTTTTCATGTTATTCCCTTCATCCTTCATTTCCTTCTCTTCCCATCCTTGTACCTTTCCCTCTTGTCTTTTTTTTTTTTTTTTTAAGAGTAAGGTCTAGTTGTCTAGTTTCTGTTAAACCTGTGGCTCAGATTTATAGGTTCAAATTAGCTTGCCTTCTCAATCAATCCATAAATATTTATTAGGCTCCTCCTATGTGTCAGATACTGGCAATACAAAAAACGGGCAAAAGATAGTCCCTGTCCTAAAAGACATATATAAAAATAGACATGTCAAATATAAATTAGAAATGGGAAGGGGAGAGAAACAGGTTATTTGTTAAACACCTACTATGTGACAGGTATTCTATTAAGAGCTTTATGAATATTATTTCATTTGATTCTCCCAGCAAATCTGGGAAGTAGATTCTATTGTGATCTTTATTCTATAGTTGAGGAACTTAAGGCACAACTTTTAAGTATAGGGGACCAGATTTGAATTGATTTTTTTCTGATTTCAGACCTCATGATCCATCCAGTATATCGTCTTCTTCATTTCTCAGAAGTCAAACTCTAGAGGGGGCTGAGTTTGAATTTAGTTTAATTTTTTTCAATTCAGCAAGCATTTATTAAGTGCACGTTTTGTGATAGGTGATAGCTAGCATTTATGTGGAGCTTCAATCTTTGCAGAGTGTTTTACTAATATTATCTTTCAATTTTCACAACAATCGTGGGAGGTAGTTCAGTATTTTTATATTTAATGTAGAATGAAGGTGAATTACCTATTCATATCTTTCTTCTCCACATTTCAGTTAGGGTATGATGATGGTAGAAAAAAATTCTCCTAAAAAGATGTGTTTTCTTCTCCCTTCCTCCTTTTTTTATGTATCCGAGTATGAATGTGACCTTTAAATTTAACACGTATTAGGTTTAAAAAAACAAAACTTAAGCTTTTTCCTTATGTTTGTGTTCCCAGGGCTCTGGTATGTGGTAAACACTTAGCAAGTATTAATTGAATGATAATAAAAATAGCTAGTGTACACATATATTTTGCATATATATCATATAGTATACATACATATATACATACCTGTATATTTATATACATATGTAATACACACATATATACATAGATATACATCTGTACACACCTTTACATATATACATCTATATATGTGTGTATACATCTATAATACATACACATATACATATAACATACCTATACATCTATATCTACATATACACATACACACATACACACACATTTACACATGTGCATTTATCTATATATACACACAGAGGTTTTGGGATAACTTTTTCATATACATCTATGAATTGACATTCATTGCTGGAGACATTTTCTATTTTAAATAAAAAGTCATTTAAGCCAGATCCTAGAATTGGAAAAATATCAATTGCTCATGGGTAAGCCTAGCTAATATAATAAAAATGGCAAAAAATAATAACAAAATTCATTAGGAAAAACACAAAAATAAGAATATCAAGGGAAAATTAAACAGTACCATACCTAAAACTATATTATAAAGCAGCAGTCATCAAAACTGTTTGGTACTGGCTAAGAAATAGTGGTGGATCAGTGGAATATATTGATTACATAGGACACAATAATCAAGACCTATAGAAATCTAGTATTTGATAAACACCCAAACTCTCGCTTCTGGAAAAAGAACTCACTATTTGATAAAAATTGTTGGAAAAACTGGAAAATAATATGTCAGATTCAGCATACCCCATATCAAAATAAAGTCAAAATGGGTACATGATTTGGACATAAGGGGTGAGATCATAAATAATGAGAGCAAGGGATAGTTTATCAGATTTTTGGAGGGATTTATGACCAAAGAAGAACTAGAGAATTATGAAATGCAAACTGGACAACTTTGATTACATTAAATTAAAAAAAATTGCACTAACAAATCCAACACAAATAAGATTAAAAAGGAAGTACAAAGTTGGAAAAAAAAATTTAGGCCAGTGTTTGTGATTAAGGTCTCATTTCTAAAATATATAAAGAATTGTGTCAAATTTATAAGAATACAAGTCATTCCCCTGTTGATAAATTATCAAGGGATATGAACAATTTTCAGATGACGAAATTAAAGCCATCTATAGTCATATGAAAAAAATGCTCTAAACCACTATTGATGAGAGAAATGCAAATTAAGACAACTCTGAGGTACCACCTCACACCTCTCACATTGGCTAAGATGACAGGAAAAGATAATGACAAATATTGTAGGAATGTGGGAAAACTGGAACCCTAATTCAGTTTTGGTAGAGTTGTGAAATGATCCAACCATTCTGGAGAGCAATTTGGAACTATGCCCAGAGGTCTATAAAACTGTGCATACCCTTTGACCCAACAGGGCCACTAATGGGTCTGTAATCCCAAGGAAATAATAAAGGAGAGAAAAGGATCCACAAATATTTGTAGCAGCTCTTTTTGTGGTAGCAAAGAATTGGAAAATGAGTCGATGTCGATCAATTGGGTAATGGTTGAACAAGTTGTGGCACATGAAAGTAATGGAATATGGTTGTTATGTAAGAAATGATGAACAAGCTGATTTTAGAAAGACCTGGAAAGATTTACATGAACTGATACTAAATGAAACAAGCTGAACCAGGAATACGTTGTACACAATAACAGCAAAAATGTGCAATGATCAGCTATGAATGACTTGGTTCTTCCCAGGGGTTCAGTGATCCAAGGCGATCCCAGTAGAGTTGGATAGAAAATGCCATCTGCCTCCAGAAAAAAAACTATGGAGATTGAATGTGAATCAGCACATACTACATTCACTTTTTTTCTGGTTTTTTTTTTCTTTCTCTCATGGTATTCCCCCTTTGTTCTGATTTTTCTCTCCCATCATTATTCATAAAGAAATGTGTATTTAAAAAGTTAATACACATGTATAACCAGAAAAAAACAATTAAAATATCATTTAATCAACAACTGATCATTTTCACAAGTAGTATTGACTCCTTCACTGTGATCCATCACTTGTCCATCTGCAGCTGTGTGCACATTTTATCATTTTTTTCTGAATTCAATGCTGGTCACTAAGGCCTTATAGTCCAAGCTCTTTTCTTCCATATTATTGTGCTTATCATTCAGTTGGGAAAAATACTGTTTTCAGGTTAGGTGACTTGCCCAAGGTCACAAAGCTAGGAAGTGTTAAGTGTCTGAGTTCAAATTTGAACTCACCTCCTCCTGACTTCAGGGCTGGTGCTCTATCCACTGGGCCACCTACCTGCCTCTGAATACTTTTTAAAAAACAGTTTCAGTACTGTTTCAGTACTTTTCCATTTCTTTTCCTTCCCTTCCATTCCCCCCTCTACCCCCCCCATTAATATATTTTTATTTCCTTAGAGGATTACAATAAGAGATAATCTACTGTAGTCTGAAGCCATCTGATATCCTTCTTTGGATTCCTCTGGAGAGATGAAGATAAAAAGAATATTTTTCTATATAAATGAGCTTATTTTGGGAATGTATTTTCAGGTGAATGTAAAGCCATAGTCTACTGATAAAAATCACTCATATGGCCTTAATTGTTTTTTTTTGTTTGTTTGGTTTTTTTTTTTTTGTTTTTTGCTTGACAAGTAATGTTGTCAAAGGTATGTCAAAGCAAGTGGATCAACAAGCAGGGAGCTAATAACTGTTTGCTAGGACTTCAGAGCTTAAAAGGAGCCTAGAGGTTTTTGAGTTCAATCTCTTTATTTTGCAAATATAGAAATAGAGGTCTATAAAAGTGAAATAATTTGCTCAGGATTTTTATTGTTTGGTCATTTTTAGTCATGTCTGACTCTGTGACCCTTGTTGGGGTTTTCTTGGCAGCTATGCTGAAGTAGTTTGCCATTTTCTTCTCCAGCTCATTTTTCAGATGAGAAAGCTGAGGCAAACAGGGAATAAGTGACTTGACCAGAATCACAAAGCTAGTAAGTGTTGTGAGTTTAGATTTGAACTCAGGACTTCCTGAGTCTAGGCACAGCATTCTATCCACTGTGCCACTTAGTAACTGGAAAGCAGTGATTCAAATCCAGGTTGCTTAAAGGTGAGTGCTCTGTTTACTCCTCTGTATTAATTCTGTTTTTCTGAGTGAAATGGGATAATTAAAATAAAGAAACAAATACCTTTCCCATGCCTTTCTTTTCTGAGGTAAAATTTTCATTAATCAAGTAGTGTTTAGAAGAGATTCATGGAAATAGAATTACTTGAAGACCATGAAATAGAGGGAAAGCTTTGAAGTATACCTCAGTGCACAAAGTTTTAAGTTGAAATATTAGATCCCTAAATAAAACTATATGACAACATCCTGTTCTAGGGTTCCACTCTTCCACTGTTCTTAAAAATCATCCTTGTCATATTCCCTGGGAACATATTTTCCTGTGTAGTCGCCAAGGGATGGGAGATAACTTGTAAAGTTCAGTGTATGCACTCAATTCCTTCCTACTTTCTGACCAATTAAGTAGAATAAAGAATTGCTGATGTTGATATATATCGATCCCAAGGTCCCAAACCATCAGGCACAGAGCATGTGTATTAAGAGCTCAAAAATTGACTTGAAATATATTAAGGAACAGCAATAAAATGGGCAGTAATATATTTTATTTTGGTTTATATTACTCAAATAGTACATAATCTTAAAAATTATTTTAGAACTTTCTGTGACCTAATTTTCCAAATTTGTAAAATCATTAAAGCAAAGCTGGAAAGAACAACTATTAAACATTCATGCTGATGATTTTGTAATAATTTAGCAACAACATTCATTATTAGAGAATATCTCATTCTTCATAGAAGCTGATACCTAATAATGTTGCTATTACTTTGGTCAGTGTGCCTGAAAATAGCCCCATTTTACTACAGAAAATTAGAGGGGCAGTTAGATGGGCAGTGGATAGAGCACTGGCTTGGAAATGAGGAGAACCTGAGTTCAAATTTGGCCTCAGAAACTTAATACTTCTATCTGTGTGACTGGTCAAGTCATTTAACCTCAATTGCCTCAGCAAAAAAGAAAATTAGTGATGAGGTTCATAAAAAGGCTCATAGATTGAAAGTTATAGGGGACTAGAAGACTGACCACTTTATTTTACTGAATGCTGGAGAAACAGGCAAAGCAGAGATTAGTTTTTAATATTTTAATTATGGAGCATTTGGGCTAGCTTGTGTATGGGGACTCATGTTCAAAAGACATTCAATCCTCAGCAACTGAAGCAGAAGTCTTTTATATTTTTTTTTAGATATGCAGGATAGATGGCAGATAAGGGGGGACAAGGATACTGGGTGGGGAACAAGCCATAATTCCAGGAAAGGATCATAGCTTAGTCCTGACAGGATGGGGTCAAGGTAAGAAAGTCAGAGGGCAGGAGACAGGGAGGCTGGGGGCAATACTTAAAGGAGGGGGTATTATCCCAGCAGGCATTTGAGATAAGGCACCTGTTTTATGACTCGATGGCATTTCAGGGCCTTTTTTTTCCTAACTTAACCCCATTCCTAAGGAACAAAGGAGTGGGGCTATAATAATTTTATTCAGGGCTTAATAATTCAGGGGAAACTAAGGAACTAGGAGGTCAAGTGGTTTGAGCACTCAGGTACCAATAATCAGAGATAGGATTTGAACCGGGACATTGGGTCTAACTAGTCAGGATTCTTTCCATAGTTCCTACTGTAAACTGTAGTCACTGGGAGAGCCTACATGGAAGAGGGACTGGACTTATCAGTCTTTAAAGATGTCTAGGACATCAAGAAGCAATACAGAGAGATAAATGGAGAGAGTACCAACAAAAACACAGAAGCCATGATAGGATCATAGATTTGAAAACTTCTGAAAGAAGGAATC